>SJYC01052055.1:0-20804 GCA_006408675.1 Madoqua kirkii
AATAAAGCGTTGTCTACTGGGCCGGACAATATACTACGTATGATGCTGACCCGTTCTCTCCGATAAGCAGTCACGTAGCATGAAGTCATTCTAGAAGGACGACCACCACCTCTCTTTGCTTTGGTGTGAGTCTGTAAGAAGTGACTAAATCATTCCTAGAAATATGCATTATCTCTGAGCTTTGTAACCAGTTGCAACCGAGTTTGAAGGCTTTGGCACTAACGAAACAAAAAAGACCTTTGTTTGAAGGAGGTGTTACAGTTTGCTCACCCCGCTGGTGTGGGTGACTTGACGGTGAAGAAATACTTTTCATTTTTAAAGTTATGTCTCAGAGTCCTTGAAATGCTCAAGGACCTCCAATGTTGTATAAGATTTAAATTAAAAAAAAAATTATTTGGTTGCATCAGATCTTAGTTGGGGCATATGGGATGTAGTTCTCCGACTAGGGATTTAACCTGAGCCCCCTGCATTGGGAATGCAGAGCCTTAATCACTTCTATCAGGGAAGTCCCTAAAGATTTAAATTTTATCTTGACTTTGAAGGTAGAGATTTTATGTGAAAGTCCACTTTTCTGCATACCCCCAAAAAGCCATGTATTGAGGGGGAAAATTCTTTAAATTAGAACTATCTTTATCTAGAAATGCACAATTCTGGAACAGGGTCATAGTTTATTGAATTTATAAGTGAAGAAACTGAAGGTACCCTCTACCTCGTCAAACTCTGATTCTCCCCAATATTATTCAGGGTGTGTTTGTATGTTTTTTTTTTTTTGTGAGTGTGTCCATGTGTCTGTTTAAGAAGTGAACAAAGGAAAGTGAGGTGGAGTCAGGGTCTATCTTCTCTATTTCCTTTAAATCTATTTTTACTTGTTGGTAGACGAGTCACACTGCTAATAGCAGCTAGCTGACTGGTATCTGAGTGCTGTCCTGGACAACCCGATTTCACAATGCTCCACATCCCAATAAGGGAAGTCCTCTGCCCCCTAACCAAAGGCTTCAGGGGTGTGTGAGCGCGGGCGTGTGTAATTTATGATGACTCAGCATCTAAGAAGGCACAGACATTGTAGGTTCAACTATTTATGGTTCTTATATAACCTTTCAAGGAATGGGCCTGGAAGACCTGGCTAAAGTCTTTGAATCATTCCCTGCCAATATTGGGCCATGTCTCATTTTGGAAGGTAGGAAGTAGTCTTTATAAGGATGTCGGTCATCATGGGGTTTAGATAAATCTTAAAGGTTCCTTGAGTTTTCTGCATGCTACCCGGAAGCAGGACATCCCCCAGCCTCGGCTATCACACACAGTATAAAGGCGGGCTGTTTCAATGTGCCTGTGAGCTGTGCTGGTAGTGGGCAAGAACTCACCTGCCAATACAGGAGATGTAAGAGTCTTGGGTTTGATCCCTGGGTCAGGAAGATCCCCTGGAGGAAGGCATGGCAACCCACTCCAATATTCTTGCCTGGAGAATCCCATGGACAGAGGATCCTGGCTGCGCTACAGACCACGGGGTTGGTCCCAAAGAGTCGGATATGACTGAAGCAACTTAGCACACATGCGTGAGCTCCCTTAAGATTAGGTGAAATTTACAACATATTTTGGGAGGCTTGAGAAGGGAGAAATTGCTGGGGTGCAGAGAAAGCTTCCCAGAGGAGACGGACATTGAAATGGGTTTTAAAGTATGAACAGGAGTTCACGGGGAGCACAGAGAAGGGAAGGTGGTGAATAGTAGCATTCGCCAAGGAAGCTCTGCTCCTCAGCAGGAGCAGTTTGGTTCTCCTCTTTCCAGACTATACGAGTGTTAACTTATCCTGTTGTCTAAATTCTCCAAAATGCATACAAGTTATGCCTTCAGAAAAGCTGAATGTGACCTCAGTCAGGCTTTGGATGCTCACTGGTTGTGAACAGATAGTTATAATTACAGAAGACAGATGGTGACATTCTCCAAGACCCTCCTGGGGGAAAAGGACCGTGTATTATCTGACATGTGTCATAACAGACTAACTCACTGGATGCAGGATCTGACTTGTGTGTGCTGGTGAAGGGGTGATAAGATCAGAGCCACTCTTCAGCTTATTTAAAGGTCAACTCAAATTAAAGGCCTCCTCCCTTGCTTCTGCCTGTGCCTTCTCTCACGGGCTGCTATCTATGTGCTGATGGTTTGCTAGGAGCTTGGCCTACCGCTGTTCAGAGGCAGCCGTGTCAGCCTGGATGGGAGGGCAGTCTGGGGGAGGATGGATACATGCACACGCATGGCTGAGCCCCTTTGCTGTTCACCTGCAACTATCACAGCATTGTTAATCAGTTACACCCCCATACAAAATAAAAAGTTAAAAAAAATAAAAGAGAGCCAGCCGTGGCCTCTGCCTGCCTTAATGGAATTTATAATTTAGCCCAAAACTGATTTGAGAAAGATGCAAAGGAAATCTAAATCCACCAGTTAGAATAAAAGCGATATGTTCAAAGAATCAGAGAAACACACATAATTCCCTGTGAAGATCAGGCAGAAAATAGGTGAACTCAGGTGGCAGGTTTTAAGCTCTGAGGCAGAGAAATCTACCTCTTAGACCTTTGTAGACCTTGCGCTTTTAAAGCGTGGGTCTAAATCATCCCCTCTAAACCACAGAGCCCCAGATTAAGGGCAATTTTGCCTTGAAAAAGTTGAGGACATTTTTTAAAAATATAATTCAGCTTTTCACAAGCTTGGACTATGAGTAACTCATTTAATTTAGAAATGCCTGTGAGTTCTTGGCAATCACAGAGCATATTTAGAAGTCTTCGCAAAGTGAGAAGAATCTAACCTACAGATTGCTTTCACATGTAATGAAATAGTTATGACATCTAAATGGAACAATTAATGAGGTTGACATTGTGTTGTTTCCGGCACATTTGTCTAAATGTTTACTAATTTCTATTTTGCACTTTTTGTATTTTGGAGCCAACATTTTTTTATTCAGTGCTCCAAAGTTCCCGTAGACACTGGGCATTCTGCCCACAGTGCCTAATGGATATAGCGGCCCTGCACACAAAACCCAGCATGAAAGAGACCAATGAAATTAAGTCAAGGTGTCAATGTGTATGGTTTCCAGATAATCTGGGGAGTTCTTTCCACTCTGTGCAAAATTTCTGGAGAACCAAAGAAAGAGCCACACAATCAATGGGAACAGCATATATACTAGCAATAAAGTATCTGCATATTCAGTGCAGAGTATAAACTCTGAGAAAGGAAAGAAAAATGCCAGGGAGAGGCACTGGTTTTTTAAGGCCCTGCTCTGCAAATCCCTTGCCGGGCCCTCTCCATGCTGTGTGTCATTTCATTCTCACAGCTGCCCTAGCAGGGCCTTATGATCATTCCCATTTGACAGATGAGGAAACTAAAGTCTAAAGAAGTTCAGTCACTTGTCAAGAGATTTACAGCTACAGAGAAACAGAACCAGGAGTTGACCTCCACCCGGCGGAGCCCAGGATCTTTTCACAACACTCATGCTGTCTTCTTTCAGGAAAGGGTGGGGATGATATGATTTTCTTTCTTTCTCTAACCACTGATTTAATAAGTGATGAATGTCATTTTCTGTGGATGGGATGCAGGAAGCGGGGTGGGGGCTGGAGTTTCCCAGAGGGCAAGGCTGAATTGATACAAGGCAGAATTCACTCTTTTTTTTTTTTTCCCCTGAATGATTCATTAGTAGAAAAAACTGTGGTGGATAAAACTTCTGAAGCCCACGGGCTGTAGCAGCGTCAAGGGAATCTTTAACTGTGGAAAGTCCCAAATCACAGGTTGGAACACTTCCAGCCTCTTTTGTGGCCCTGTCACAGCTCGTCTCCAAGTGCAGTCCTGGACCACCTTCCTCGGCTATCCCAGGAGCTTCCCACAATTCCCAGCTTCCCCGGGGCCTGGGAACCTGCATTTCAACTCATCTTCCCTCTTTTCCTTGCTGAGAGGTAAATTTTAAACCACACTAGAGTGGTTTCAGATTTTAGAACTACACTTCAGTGGTTCAGAGCCAGATTCCACTGCCTCTTCTTTCTCTCCTTTAAGAGTCTGTTAAGGACTAGAGCGTAAGTCACCAGGAATGGGCAATTCTGGGTTCACCACCATTTTGCAGCCAGGAAATTAAAAGAGAAAACTGGATATGGGGCTATTTAGTTAAGTCAGGAAATGAGAACTATTCAATGAGAACTCAAACAAAACCCCTGCAGGGGGTTTATCTTGGTACCTTCTTCCATGTACCAAGATAAAACTCCTGGGGCCTTGGCTGAAGTCATCAGTATGATTCTCACCAGTGAGAAGCTCCTGGGTCAGAGATTTTTTTTTTTTAACAAGCACAAAAAAAGTTTAGCTTTATTCTTCTGAATCCCAAAGTGACAAAGATACTATCCATTAGCTTCAGGGTAGCATATAAGTATGCCAGTATTTTTCTCACACTGAAAATTTGAAGGAAGAATGAGTATTTGTTTTTTCTACTAGCTTCAAAAATTGAAGAAAAATCTGTAGCCAAAGCTCAGACCAGATAAGTATATATGTTTTTAACAAAATAAGTTAAAGAAAGAGTTAATATGTGTGTGCTACGGGGGAAAAAAAATCATACCTCTTTACCTCATGTGTCAGGAATTAATTCAATGACTTAAAATTTTTCCACAAAAGATTATCTTCTCACTTTAACATGAGAAAGCTGAATGTAAGCAAAACTGTATTTCTTGTTTCATTCTTTGAAATAATCATAAAGTTACTTTTCAACTAGATACAGTAACAGACCATCACAGACAAGGATTCTGTAACCAAGGGAGATGCTGGTGGAAGATTTTTTTAAAAATTATTATTCTTATTTGATTTATTTTTATTTTCTGTCTATGCTACACAGCATATGGGATCTTAGTTCCCTGACCCGGGATCGAACTCTCGCCCCCTGCACTGGAAGGGGGACCACTGGACCATCAGGGAAGTCCTGATGGGAGTTTGTAAAGCAACCGTTGGTACTCAGAAGATTAAAATGACCTGTTAGCAGTCAGCCCTCTCCACTACAACGAAAAAAGAAAGGAGGGAAGAAAAAAGGGGAGCGTGCGCGAGAGAGAAAGAGCAGGAGGCAAGGAGGGAGGGACAGGAAAGACAAGGAGAGGACCAGCCCACTCCCGTGGGGCACGAGCAAGTGGTCGGGTGGGCAGCATGGAGGTGGCAGCCCAGAGCCAGTGGCCTCACACGACTCGCGGTGAGCCAGGGGTCTCACCGGGTGTGTGGCTGAGAAGAGCCCAGGCTACACCTCCTGCCTCCCCACGTGAACAGCCTCAGACCCGGACGGCTCGAAGCTCCACCCTCGGGAGTTTGTCTGCCCCTGTGCTCCAGAAACCTCCCCCAGGTCTGCAGCATCCTCCACGAAGGGCTGGCAGAGCGTGTGCCCTTCCAGAATCCGACTTCCTCCTACAGAATCACATGCCTCTTGCTTAACCACTGATTTCAGAATTAAAACAACAACAACAACAACAAGTCCCAAGGCTAATCTCAGCACCCAACCTCCATCCAAGGGAAGGTGTGTCAAAATCTCTCCCCTTTAAGTGGACAGATGGTTCAGGAGTCAAGCTGCAGAACAGTTACAAAACGGGAAGAAGTCCCAAGTTTCAGACTTTTTGGGCTTGGGCCTAAAAAGGTTTGAGTCTGAAAATGAAAACACCTTCCTGCCAAAATAAACTGTGATGGACGCTCAGACCCCACCACCTTTCAGCCAAGCATTTCCTGTCCTGCCACAGCACCCCCACCTGCCTCACACCAGCTCTGATGAGGGAGGGCTACTTTTAAGATGCCACAGCCAGGACTAAGAATGAGAGAAGTTATTTATTTATAGTTACACCTTTCGAGCATTCTTTCTCTCCCTTTTCTCCAGGAGATACAGGCCTGGCTTGGCTCTCCCTTTGAATCTAAAATCCCTGGGATAAGAAGGACTATGAAAGGTCACAGATGCCATCCATGACCTCTAGACTGGGATCGTCATCCTGGACAATATACAAGTTGGAAAACTGTTCACTCCTTGAGAAATTCATCCTACACCAGGCTTGTGCGACACCTGTGCTTACATTCGTGGCTTTGTAATTTAAAAGATTCCAACAGTAAATCCCCCTACTTTTTTTTTTTCCAACAGAGGATTCTATTATCATGCAAATAGACATCCTATTATCCACCTGGGATTATAAACTCAGACTCTTGTACTGGGTTTTTCCAGGCAGGGTGCATGTACACATCACGTTCTCTCTCCGCATCAACAAGCTCTTTCTGGTGTCTAGCTGCATCCTTTCATTCATAACTCAGTGATCTTTTCTCATTCTGTTCAATGAGCCCCTTCTTAATACCAAGACTTCAAAGGACCCATTGCAGATCCTTGGAATTTGCCAGTAAACCAAACAGAAACACCCTCCCTCGTAAAGTGCACAGAAGTTTCATCTTCCAGTTGGCTCCTACCCCCACCCACCTCCACACACACACACACACACACACACACACACACACACACACACACACAAGTTCATGGCCATTATTTTCTTCACAGCCATTTCCCCACCTAACATTTGGTGTTGGCTAATGTCTCCCTGCTGGCTCAGATGGTAAAGCATCTCCCGCCTATAAGGCGGGAGACCCGGGTTCAGTCCCTAGGTTGGGAAGATCTCCTGGAGAAGGCAATGGCAATTCACTCCAGTACTCTTGCCTGGAAAATCCCATGGACGGAGGAGCCTGGTGAGGAGCCTGGTAGGTTACAGTCCATGGGGTCGCAAAGAGTCAGACGTGACTGAGCAACTTATGACTATGACGCCTCTCGCTACAGTCTAAGTGTTGTGGAGGCCGCATTCACTCTTGGTTCATCACGCTATCACAAGCATCGAAAATATGCTAGAAGCTTAAAACTCATTCAATGGTCTATTTATCTCAAATTCTTACAGCATTTGGAATTACAGAGAGTGCTGAAGAGGTCCTTCATTTTTTTTTTAAGATTCTTTGATGTGGACCATTTTTAAAGCCTTCATTGAATTTGCTACAATCTTGCTTCTGTTTCATGTTTGTTTATTTGTTTTTTCTTATCTGAAGAGGCATGTGGGAATTTTAGTTCCCTGACCAGGGACAGAATCTGCATGCACCCTTCCAGTAGAAGGAGAAGCCTTAACCTTTGGACTACCAAGGAAGTCCCTCACCTTTTTTTTTGTTTTTTTAGCATGATGCCTTCCTAAATACCCTAGCTCCACTATTTTTATCCACTGCCTCAGGCATTTTTACAGGAACTACTAGAAAGACAAGAGGCTGGCTCTTCTCTGAATTCACTAGTTTTTGTGTTAAGTGAGTCGACCTTGAGGCTGACGGCTCTCCAGAACAGGGCAGCTGGCTTCACCCATTCCCCCTTCCCTGCAGCCTTGACTTTTTGTGGGTTCTTTGTGCAGCCAGCCCTGTGGCATCATGGCCAGAGGGGGCGGGGGAGTGGTCATGATTTAGCTTTTAGTGAAAGGACAGTCCTTGCTGCCTCACTGTGCTTGTGCAAAGTATGATGCCTTGTACTACTCAAGAGAGAAAGAGAAAAGACTGGACTGTGGGGTGCAGAGCCCACAGGTAAAAGCAGGTCTATCAGAAAGATGGAAACACTTGACAATGCGGTATAACCTGGCACAACTCGGGAACCTGTAAGGGCTATAGATCAACAGTACTTGGCATGAGGTGGGTGTTCAAGAAGGTTTTACTGACCAATGAATGGAAAGACGACGTCCTCCGTCAAAAAAATGTGCAAGCTAGAGTATTCAGATATTCTTACTTCTTGGAAGATTTACTTACTTCTTCGATGGCTTCTTGGAAGCTCCAAGTTCTTATTTTAGGAGCGCACAGACACATATTTTGATTGCAATGGAAAAAATTAAATAAGAACAGAAATCCAGCTGTTGTTCACTCACCTTTTTACTTAGGTGGGGACCGTTGGCGCCCCCAGCGCCTCTCTGCCCTGATGGTGGCACTTGATACACATCTTGTTCCTGGGTCCCATGGCCGGTGGGGACTTGGTAAATTCCCTGATTTTGGTAGGAAGGCGGCACTTGGTAGATGGTGTCTCGAGGGGCTCCTTTTTTTTTGTTTTTTTAGCATGATGCCTTCCTAAATACCCTAGCTCCACTATTTTTATCCACTGCCTCAGGCATTTTTACAGGAACTACTAGAAAGACAAGAGGCTGGCTCTTCTCTGAATTCACTAGTTTTTGTGTTAAGTGAGTCGACCTTGAGGCTGACGGCTCTCCAGAACAGGGCAGCTGGCTTCACCCATTCCCCCTTCCCTGCAGCCTTGACTTTTTGTGGGTTCTTTGTGCAGCCAGCCCTGTGGCATCATGGCCAGAGGGGGCGGGGGAGTGGTCATGATTTAGCTTTTAGTGAAAGGACAGTCCTTGCTGCCTCACTGTGCTTGTGCAAAGTATGGTGCCTTGTACTACTCAAGAGAGAAAGAGAAAAGACTGGACTGTGGGGTGCAGAGCCCACAGGTAAAAGCAGGTCTATCAGAAAGATGGAAACACTTGACAATGCGGTATAACCTGGCACAACTCGGGAACCTGTAAGGGCTATAGATCAACAGTACTTGGCATGAGGTGGGTGTTCAAGAAGGTTTTACTGACCAATGAATGGAAAGACGACGTCCTCCGTCAAAAAAATGTGCAAGCTAGAGTATTCAGATATTCTTACTTCTTGGAAGATTTACTTACTTCTTCGATGGCTTCTTGGAAGCTCCAAGTTCTTATTTTAGGAGCGCACAGACACATATTTTGATTGCAATGGAAAAAATTAAATAAGAACAGAAATCCAGCTGTTGTTCACTCACCTTTTTACTTAGGTGGGGACCGTTGGCGCCCCCAGCGCCTCTCTGCCCTGACGGTGGCACTTGATACACATCTTGTTCCTGGGTCCCATGGCCGGTGGGGACTTGGTAAATTCCCTGATTTTGGTAGGAAGGCGGCACTTGGTAGATGGTGTCTCGAGGGGCGCCCTGTGGGTTTGGTATTTGATAGAGCTTCTGTTGGCCAAAGGGCGGCCCCAGTCCCGAAGTGGCCAGGTCCTGATTGGAGGAGGTCTCCTGCACCGGGCCAATCAGAAGCTTCACCCGGTTGCCAGGGACAATGCCCTGCCGGCCATGTAAGGAGCAGAGCCACCATCCCTCCAGTCCTCCTGTGTTCTGCTCGATGACAGTCAGGATGTCTCCCTTGCGGAAAGCCAGCTCCTCGGCACACTCCGGGACATTGTCGTACAAGGCTCGGGCCATAAGATTCTAGGCAGGAAAGAAGAGGGGGAACGAAGGTTAGCAGATGAGCTGAGTTCCTGAAACACCTAAGCCCGTGCTCTTACGGAGAGCCACATTTCCTGAAAGAGGAGATCTGAACAATAGGCTGTAAGGAGAAAAACAGATGGTGCAGACAAAAGACAGATCCATACGTACTGTGTCTGCCACCAATGACATCAGACTGCCTCCTCGGAAAAGCTCGGAACACCACCGAGTGCTGTGTTCCAGCAGCAGAGGCTGTGCCAAGGGAATTACGAGGAGCTCGGTGAAGGAGCTGGAGAGCAGTTCACTCCTCAAAGCATTTTCCTTCCTTGCTTCAACCCAGCCGAAGGAAGAAAAATATATTCCAAGATATTCAAATGGGCTGCAACAGACATTTTTTAAAAGTATATTGGAGGTAAAAAGAGTCAAAGAACATCCCCCCAGACAAACACCACAAATGCCGTTTATACCCAATGTTAAAATGGAAACAGAAGCACACTGATCTCTGCCTTGGCAGGCCTTAATAATTCTTACTCTCAGTTGATCAACAGGTCCTTGGATACAGGGAGACTCTACAAGCGGGGGGCATTTCCATGATAATCCCGTGCAGAGTGCACTGCCGGTGGTCCACACCTCCAGACCCCAGCATGCGGAGTTCCAAAGAGGTTACCCAACGTGGGCAGGTAGAGGCCGCCTCGTCCTCTCTGGTGCTTTGTTCCCACCTTTCCTGAGGGCCCCTCCTCACCCCGCCACTTTATTTCCTCCTCCTTGAATCTCACCATTCACATCGGAAAGACTCTGCCTTCCCCTTTCATGGGCCCCAGACACTTTCTCTCTTTGTGTGAAGGCCCGTCTGGCACTTTCAGTACTGAGCAGACAGCCAAGGTAGGCGTTCGGTGGGGAGCGGGTAGGCAGTACATGCCGACGTTCTTGGAAGTCTTTCAAAGGCTCGGCGATTTCATTTCTTGGCATCAGTCACGTCTCGAGGCACGAGGGTAGCCTTCCCCACCCCGATGCCGGCTCCTTCCCAGCACACACAGAGCCCTGGAACGTTGCAAATTCATCTCCAGCCATTGGAAAACTCAAAGCAGTCTCTTCAGTGCTTCACTAGACAGTCAGATGCCCTCAATGTTGGGGTGATGATGATCGGCTGTGGGAGAAAAGGCTGCCGATTGGATGGAGTGTGCTCTGACGACATACCCCTGGAATTTGGGGCTATTGTTGTCTGGACTTCTGCCCCCGTGTTTTCTTCTCTAAAAATGTGGATTTGATCTTTCAGCCTCCTGCTTTTCAGCCCTTCATCACTGACATGCACTCACCATCTCCCCCTGTACTATGCGCCATAACCACAGGTCCTGCACCGTGGGTCTATCCCCTGCTCAGTGGGAGAGGTTCCTACTTTTACTCTGTTAACCAAGCTCCTCTGAGTACAGTGCAACGGCTTAATCTGAGGAAAGGAGATGAAGCCCTGGAACTCGGCGCCCAGGAAGCCTGGTGATGCTCTTTAAGAGTAAGACTGAAGTCCTTGTTCTTGACAGTTTTCTGATCCAGAATGCCTATAGTGTAGACTGGAGGGCAGAAAAGGGAAGTTAAAGGACTGAGGGGTTTGTGTTCCAGGTGAAAGCTGTTCTTGGTATTTATATTCTAGGAAGCTTTGGGTTCCTTCTAACAAAAGTTCACACACATAAAAATAAACACATGCAGCACTGTGACCTGATGTGAGGAACCATTGAAGAATGAGTCCTAACCCTAAAATCTCTTACATTTCTGTCCTCCCATCTTGTGGGTGATCCGTCCTTGAAAGAAAATTCATTGAGCTGAAGAAGACAAGACTCTTTTCCTCTGTACCTAAATGATGGGAAGGAAATTCAGTCAGTTCAGTTCAGTTCAGTCACTCAGTCGTGTCCAACTCTTTGTGACCCCATGGACCACAGCATGCCAGGCCTCCCTGTCCATCACCAACTCCTGGAGTTTACTCAGACTCATGTCCATTGAGTCGATGATACCATCCAACCATCTCATCCTCTGTTGTCCCCTTCTCCTCTGGACTTCAATCTTTCCCAGCATCAGGGTCTTTTCAAATGAGTCATCTCTTCACATCAGGTGGTCAAAGCTTCAACATTAGTCCTTCCAATGAACATTCAGGACTGATCTCCTTTAGGATGGACTGGTTGGATCTCCTTGCAGTCCAAGGGACTCTCAAGAGTCTTCTCCAACACCACAGTTCAAAAGCATCAATTTTTCTATGCTCAGCTTTCTTTATAGTCCAGCTCTCACATCCATACATGATTCCACCAAAACTGTCCTGAGGTGACAGAGCAGAGAGACAGCTGACCTCTCTGGACTCTGTCCCCTTCTCTGGGGCCCATTCAAGGACTGGGAATGGCTGGCAAGGAGGCCCTAATGCCTCCTGACATCAGGAGTGACAGGGTTGGGACCAGATCTATGGGAGTTGAGGGTCCAGAGCTTGATACTGGTGATCAAGAAGGGAAAGGAAAGAAACAGGACAGGGACTTCCCCAGCAGTCCAGTGGATAAGACTCTCCCTTCCCGTGCAGGCGGCCTGGTTCCCATCTCTGACCAGGCAACTAAGGTCCCCCATGTTGCTCATGGCTAAAAGTAAAAAACAGAAACAGAGGAGACTAGAAGGGTGAAAGACCACAAACCTCATTTGCATACACGAGCTCCAGGCATGTGGAGTTGGGGCACGGCTGTGGAGCTCTGGGAGGCACTGAAGTGGAGCCACGGACCACAGCCAGCTGGAGGCGGCTAGCGATCCCTGCTCGAAGGCTGGTCTAGCTGTTCTTCGCCTCTGGCCCCCGTGACCCTCCAGCACCACCAGCTAAGCTGCAGGGTCAGGCTTCTAGACAGGCCGGCAGAGCCGCTACTCGGGGAAAACCCAGGGAGCCGCTTGTGGACGCACCGTGGGTGTCTTCTGACTAGCTCCTCCCCAGAGACTGGGATTCAGGGAGTCCGGTCAGGCTGCTAGAGAGGCACCCCTGCCAGCCCGGTGCCTCAACACTGAGAGTTATTCTCAGCCTCGGCCCAACGGGAGTAAGTTACTTAATACCTGCACGAGCTACAGGGAGCCAGCAGCCTCCCACACAGAGGGGTTACAGCTCCTTCAGAGGACCTTCAGAGGACATCTGGACCCGGCCTCCCTGTTCCACAGATGAGGAAACACATCTGGCGGAAGGGGACAGTTTATCATCTGCCCAAGGCCACACATCGGTGGAGTCAGAGATGGGCAGAGAACTGTGGTCTCTTGGCCCAGTTCTCCTTCCAGGACTCCAGGCCACCTTAGCTCTAGTTCATACTGTTCTGCACACTGGGCTCCTTTCCAGTTTACAGTAAAGCTTTGAAGATGACGATTCTTTTTGTCATGTCTAGGGAATAAGTCAATTCTTGGGGTTTGGGGTCTTGGCTGTGTGACTTGGGCAGATTACTTCCCCCACCTTTGCACCGGAACTTCCTCATCGAGTAAAATGAGAATGAGGATAACATCCCTATGTCATGGATTTGCAGTGAGGATGAAATGAGTTCATTCAAGTCAAGTCCTTGAACATACATACTGGGAGACTTGGGAAGCAAGGATGACTGCTGAATGTGTTGATGGTGCCTTGACGGTAAGCTTCCTAGTAGGTTACCTCCTCAGTTCACAAGTAAGGGTTGGTGATGCTATTATATATACTTCTTTATACATCTGATGTTTCTCTTGCTCATAATTACACTTCAAGAGAATTGTATCTTGAACAGTGTTTCTCTGAATTAAGAATGGGTTCTGGTCACTGCAACCTCTTGTTGAGTATTTGCCTACAAACCACAAAAGTGAAATCGTTGGCTGATTCAAGAGACCTTCTGAGACAAAGTAAAATAATAATAATAGAAGTTTCCCAGGTGACTCAGTGGCAGAGAACCTGCCTGCCAACGCGGGAGACATGGGTTTAATCCCTGGGTCAGGAAGGTCCCCTGGAGAAGGAAACAGTATTTCATTCCAGCATTCTTGCCTGGAAACCCCACGGACAGAAGAGTCTGGTGGGTTACAGTCCATGGGGTCTCAGAGAGTCAGAATGACTTAGTGACTAAACAACAATGGTATTTCTGGAAAAATTTTATGAGGTTCCAGAAGAGTACCACCCGTCAGAAAATGTGGAAGAACATGGGCAAAGAGGAGCTTGACTTTTGAAAACACTTGATATGTTGAGGAAAGAATTTAGTAAGAAGACAAAAGCAAAATTAACTTCAACCAGAACAGGAACCATCTCATTCAAAAGTGCACAGGCAACTCACAGACAGGCAGGTAAAGAGTTAATTTCCCTGGCTAAGACAAGCTGGAGGGATCCTTTCTCTCAGTGGTTCCTTAAGGCCACAAAGTCAGAAAGCATCTCTGCATATCTCACAAAAACCCAGGCAAGACAGTTTGCCTGGTCAAGACCTACTGCTTCGCCCATTCTCCCTGGGATATTTATCTCCAGGGCAGGAAAGGTCACCACAGAAACACATCAAGGAAAGATAAGAGAGCTATGTAATTTTATATCCAGCAGGATGGTTAGCCTCCAGAGGCTGGCAGTTAGAAACACAGCTAGAGCTTGGCAAAGCACCAACACAGTCAGGGCACAGAACTCGAAAACCAGAAGAACATCAAACAATTACAGTCCAACTTGTTCACTTTACAAATGAGAAAAATGAGGCCCCAGAAGTTAATGATTTGCCAAGTCACCTGGCAAGATGGTCAGAGAGCTGAGCTAAGAATGCGGGCCTCTTGTCTCCAGCTCGAGAATTAGGATGGTATTTAATAAAGTCAGAGGCATGTGCTACGAAAGCTGTGGTTCTAATTAGGATGGGAAATCTGCATTTAGAGTCATAAATCCTATTTGAGGGACTCTAATCGTCTCAGCCTGTGGCGCTGACCCCACCCTGGCCTTACTTGAAACTGTCCTGGGCTTCTATGCTCCCCATCCTGGTTCTCCTTCTTCCCTTGAGCTCAAAACCAGTCATTTCCCATCTCTTCCACAGGCCACTAAAATTTTTTTTAAGGTTTATTATTAATTTATTTAGCCACATAAATTTATTCAGCAGTGCAACATGCAGGATCTTAGTTCCCCAACCAGAGGTTGAACCTGTACCCCATGCAGAGGAAGTGCAGAGCCTTACCCCTTGACCGCCAGGCAAGCCCCTATTTTTCCCCCCTATCCTTTTAGTGGTCATGTTCCAAAAGGATCTCTCTTCTTTCTGAGCTCGCTCTCTATAGGACATCTCATTCATGCCGATGGCATCTGAACACCCAGGTGACTCTCAGATCCACAGCTCCAGCCTCGATATTCCCGCTGCTCTCCAGTCTTGTACTTCCCATCATCTAATGAGTATCGATACTTCACAGCCAACTGCCAAGCCCCCTTCTCCTGGTCTCTGTCAGGGAACAGCAGCCACAGAGTTGCCCAAGACTAGAGCCTCAGAGCTTTGCTGAGTCACTCCACAACCCGAACCCCAATCAGCTGGGACCTGCTCATCCTCCTCACTGCCGCTCCCCGTTTAGGCCACCAGTGACTTTTTTTTTTTTTGGTGGGAAGGGAGGAGAGGGCAGGTATGGCAACTGTTTCCCAACTGGTTTTCTTACATTCAACTTCTTCCCACCTCCAAACCCATCTTCCACATCACCAGAAGAGTTCTCTTCCCAAAGTTGTTCCTCTTTCTAGTTCTTGGTGATAGCGTTTCTTGAGATCAAACCAGTCAATCCTAAAGGAAACCAACCCTGAATACTTACTGGAAGGACTGGTGCTGAAGCTGAAGCTCCAATACTTTGGGCACCTGATTCAAAGAGCCAAGTCATTGGAAAAGACCCTGATGGTGGGAAAGACTGAAGGCAGGAGGAGAAGGGGACGACAGAGGATGAGATGGTTGGTTGGCATCATCCACTCAATGGGCATGAGCTTAAGCAAACTCCGGAGATAACGGAGGACAGGGGAGCCTGGCCTGCTGCAGTCCGTGGGGTCACAAAGAATCAGACACAACTCAGTGACTCAACAGACTTGTACCATCCCATTTAAGACCAAGAACTCCTTAAGTTTAGGAAGGCTATTCTTCCTTGGGCATTTTCAGAACCAGTGTCTGAAGCAAAATACACACTCACTGTGTTTGCTAACTTGAAATGGACTCTGATTCTGGTTCTCTACAGAAAGGGTGAAACGGTTTTCTAGAGATGTCTTCAAGGTATGCGGTGGAGATTTTGGACGTGAGGAGATAAACTAACAGGACCAGAAAGATAAATGGTGCATCCAAGTCACTAAGCCTCAGGGCCAGAGAATGTGGGAGGCGCCGGCAGGAAAAGCACCTGCCCCGCCCTCTTAAAACAGGATGGGGCGCCTGGTCTACCGCAGAAGCACTGAGCAAACAGGAAGGCCGGCGTCCCCATCTGGTTCAATACAATGGTTTCTGTGAGAGCCTTTCTCTCCCTTCAGCGCAGCAACCTAGGTCTGCCGGTGGGTGACTGAGCACCATTCAGGCTTTGCCAGAATGCTTGGCTCCCGTGATCCCCGCGTTCCCAGGCTGTGCCTGAGGACCGGGAGGAAAATGCCCGGCGTTACAGCAAGCACACAGCGCCCCAGACCACACTGGGTTTCCAGACCCGCTCTTGCCTGCCCTGCTACCAAAACGTCAATTACTCCTACTGCCAGGGAAATGATCTTCCAAATACGGAGAGGTGTGACTTGTAATTTCCATGACCATTGATGCCGTTCTCTGAAGAGAAATGAGACACAGTGACTGGTGTGTCATCCTCCCTTCCCTCCCACCACCCCGCCTGGACGGATAGCATCATCAATGGCCCAGCTTCCTCTTATTATTCGGCTTCGTTCTATATTTACCACGCAGGAGTTCCTGCCAAGGCCTCGGGCCGCCACATTCTCAGCAATGTGACTTTCCTGTGCCCAAACCCAGGCCCACCCACCCCCCCGCCCCAAACTTTAGCTCTGGACTCCGGCAGGGACATGCACACAGAGCAAAGGAGGAAACGGTCATGGTCAAGGAGATCGGTCCCCAAGGAAGTAGCTGGGGGATGAGCGTGAGCAAGGTCAGTCTCGGGACACACGGGAGAGGAGCAAGAGGATCTGGTGTCTTTAGCCTGCTGACAAAAATCAGCTTAGGTCTTTTCCATTACAGTTTATTATGAGCTTTAGAATATGATGTCTTTGGCCCCCCCCCCCCCCGCCCCAAACTTTAGCTCTGGACTCCGGCAGGGACATGCACACAGAGCAAAGGAGGAAACGGTCATGGTCAAGGAGATCGGTCCCCAAGGAAGTAGCTGGGGGATGAGCGTGAGCAAGGTCAGTCTCGGGACACACGGGAGAGGAGCAAGAGGATCTGGTGTCTTTAGCCTGCTGACAAAAATCAGCTTAGGTCTTTTCCATTACAGTTTATTATGAGCTTTAGAATATGATGTCTTATAATAACCTATAATGGAAAAGGATTTTTAAAAGAATACAGATACACGCACCTATGTGTGTGTGTCCATGGGATTCTCCAGGCAGGAATACTGGAGTTGGTAGCCATTCCCTTCTCCAGGGGATCTTCCTGATCAACCTAAGTCTCCAGCACTGCAGGCAGATTCTTCACCATCTGAGCCACCAGGGAAGCCTTGTGTGATCCCGTGTATACATACAGCTTCCCAGGTGGTGCTAGTGGTAAAGAACTCATCTGCCAGCAGGAGACTCAAGAGATGCCGGTGCGACCCCTGGGTTGGGAAGATCCCCTGGAGGAGGAAATGGCAATCCACTTCAGTATCTGTGCCTGGAGAATTCCATGGACAGAGGAGCCTGGCAGGCTACAGTCCATAGGGTCACAAAGGGTCGGACATGACCGAAGCAAGTTAGCATGCACGCAAGCATGTAGATATATTTATCTCCAAATCACTTTGCTGTAGAGCTGAAACCTAACACAATGTTGTAAATCAACTCTACTTCAGCTAAAAAAAACAATCAGCTCCTGTCTGAGAGCCATCAAACCGCTTTGGCTTTCTCCTGCTCCCATCTTTAGGATATAGTGGGATGTGAGATTTCCCCAAAGAAGGACACAGTCGTGGTCCAAAACCCTGGATATCTGCAAGTGTCTGGGTTTTGATTCTTGGAATACTTGGTTTAGACCTGGATTCTTTCATCAGATGACATCTGGAATGTGGAATTTTTTAAAGAGCGGAATCCTCTGGAGATTAAGTAGGAGATACAAGGCTTTCAGGTTTAGGAGTCAGAAGATACGATGCAGAGCGCATCTAAGGTTTTTTTCTCAGTGATATTTTTTCATTGTGACCTGACACACTTTTCATTAGGTGCCCTGAATCAGCTGCAGAAGGGCAGTGTGACATCCTACGAGGTGTCTAGGAATATTAGCCGCTAGTCGTGTTTCCTGACCTCTGGGGACAGTGTCCACCAAAGGTCCCTCTGCCCCGGGACCGAATTTCAGTCAATGATTTACATATCCTGTAAAGTGCTTCTGAACCCCTATGATGATCACAAAGCTCACACCAGTGTCTTGGACTTTCTCTGAATATTCATGTCATCTACTTGGCTCCAAGTTCTCGCATCCTCAAAGATGTTCATTCCTGAAGGGAAGGTGCTTTTAAAAAATGAGGCTTCGCACACTCGTCTCCCAAAGGTGCTCTTTGACCTGCAGTGACCCTGACATGCACGGTGCGGCTGTGCCCCAGGCATGGTGGCCCAGGAGCCGCCCAGGTTTGGTTCCTTCCACGTGGGCCTGCTCCAGTTTGGTGAGGGTGGTCCAGAACCCAGCATGACTTTGTGGTTCACAGACCAGAGGGACATTAGTTCTTGAGAGCCAGTGAGGAGACAGATCTGACGCTCACTGCAAACCTGGATACTCTTAATTAATTTATTAATTTTTCGCTGCCCGGGCTCTTTGTTGCTGCACGTGGGCTCTCTCTAGTTGCAGACAGCGGGGGCTACTCTTGGTGGGCGTGCTGGGGCTGCTCCTTGCAGTGGCGTCTTTAGTTTCGGGGCGCAGGTTCTAGGCGCACGGACTTCGGTAGTTGTGGCACGCGGGCTCAGTAGCTATGGCTCTCAGGCTTAGCTGTTCCGAGGCCTGTGGAATCTTCCCAGACCAGGGATCGAACCTGTGTTCCCTGCATTGGTGGGCGGATTCTTATCCACTGTGCCACCAGGGAAATCCCAACAAATCTGGGTATTTGGATGTCAGAAGAATTTTTCTACGTAACTAGGTTTTGCAACATGCTATGGAGAGCATAGCTGAGATTAAAGAGGTGGTTCTTCAAGTGTTGGCTTTCTGCCTGCCCTAGAACAAATGCTATATATTTACCCCTGAGATGTGAGGTCGATGCAGGACAGAAATATCCACATGCTGGGACCTGTTTACCAAGGAACCCACGGTGGCTGGGAGCAAACCCTCTGCTTCAAATAAGAAAAATGGCAAACAGGTTGTCAGGTGGTGTGGGTATGGATGTGTGTGTGCAAGTACGTGTGTGACTTCACAGCCAACTTCTATTACTTCTTGGCTGGCTGTGGAGGATGGATTTCATTGCTGACATTAATTGAGAAAAATAAATCAGCTTTTGATCACAAGTTTGATGATATACATGTGTCTTTATGAGCTCAATTCTCTGCTCTTTTGTGGTTTGGGGATTTTTTTCGGGCAGCTCCTGAGGGTCTGAAAGAAAGTGGGAGAACACTCAGGTTTCTGTAGATACTCAGCACCAGTAGTCACCCATGGCTTGACCAGACCCACCAGGATAGAATTTTAGACTAAGAAGGGATCCCAGAGATCATTCTAGCCCAAGCTTCTTGTTTTACAGCCCAGAGGGTCTCCTATTAGATAAGCAGCAGAGCAGATCCAGCGTCTGGTTCCCCTCTTAATCTCAGATTTTTTTTTTCCTGCTGGACTAGGGTGTGCTTCCTGAGAGCCTTCTTCATCTTAGAATTGAGTACCATTGCTATTAAGCCTCTGAATCTGTAAGCATTTGTCCCAGGTTGCCTGGTTTTGATAGATTTAAGCATAGTGTATTGGCAAAGGATCAAAACCACAGGGCAGGCACAAATGCTTTTCAGGGTCTGTCCCTAGATAAATCTGACAGGCGCCATATAATGATGATGGTCTGACACCCACTCACCCAAAAGATAGGTTTTATTAACAGCAAAACAACCATCTGGATTTCAGCCAACATTACAGTGTTGGCACCGAATGACTTCTATTTGCCTGTCTAGACAAATCCCTCTAACATTCAGGTACTTGGGGAAGTGAAATGAGAATTAAGTCATAAAGGAGTAGGGGACTCTAGTCCATAAATATTACAATATAATTCCCCCCAACTGTATTATTCCCCAATAGTCAAAACACCCAAGTTGTAACATCTAATAAAGCATATTTCAAAGAAGGGAAAGATCTTCCTATTTTCACATGCCCATCTATCTTATCTTCCTGCATCAAGGTATGCAGTCCCCAAGGTATGAAGTTATATCTAAACCCATTAATGCGTATATGTACATATGCTATCAATCTTTGCCTCCCAGCCAGAACTCAGCTGATGCAACTTGGTGGCACCCCTCACTGGAACTCTTAGAAGACTCCTGGCCTAGGTTTGATGCCTGATTGTTATTCTTAATTTCTGAAATCCTATCCTCAAAGAGTTTTTAAAAAAATGGATTTGTACACTTGGCTGAGCGGGTCTATACAATCAGAGACTGTCAGCACTGCATTTGCAGAGTTGCCTCAAGAATGAATCTTTAGATGCTGGGAAGCTAGTCTTAGCTTCTCAGTTAGAAGAGAAAGGAGAGATGGCAGGAGCAAATGGAGGCGAAGACGACCTCCAAACGAAACTGATGAAGCTGTTCAGTGGCTGGGGACACAGACAAGCTCCTATGTGTGTAAAGGATGCACTTGGTTTATGAGCATAAAATAGTTTTCTTCAAGGCCCATTATTCACGAAGCATGCATTTAGAACTGGGCCTGGAAGAAAACTATTGTACGCATTTGTATGTTATACATAAACAACAGAATCTTCTACAATAGGAAGATTATTAGGAAAATGAACCCAACAGAAGACTTCAGAGAGCTCAGCTGGCTTTAGAGATGCTCTGATGGTTCTACACGAGACGTTATGAGGCCCCACGCTTCTTAGTACCTTGTAGTATTCACTTGAACAAACTGGGGCTAAGTACGTAAGAGGAAGCTTCCTTTTGGTTACGAAGTGTTACACGAACCCAACTTCAGTCATGATAAAATGATGGCAAACCATCATTTTTTATGGTTGTATTTTTGTGCTTCTATCATAAAACCATTGAGGCAATTATTGTTAAGCAGAAAGAAGTATCGGAGATTATAGCAGTGATTTTTCACTAGCGGGGATTTTGTTCCCCAGGTGGTACGCGGCCATGTCCAGAGGCATTTTCGGTCATCACATTGTGTGTGCACATGTGCGGATGTTACTGGTAGCTAGTGGTCAGAGGCCAAGGACACTGCAATGCACACAACAGTTCCCACAAGAAGGAATTACCCACCCTAAATGTCAGCAGGGCTGCGGGGAGGC
>SJYC01052056.1:0-38974 GCA_006408675.1 Madoqua kirkii
ACAGAAGGATGCACTCAACATTACTGAATCAACAGAGTCTAATCTCGGTCTTCATCTTGTCAGACTAATGACAATGAGTCACTGCCTTTTGTGCCTCTGTTTCCCCATTTGCAAAATGGGGATAATGAACACGTTCTTTATAACAACATCAAGAGGAGTCATGAAATTATATATGCAAAACACTCTGACTTCTTCAGAAGAAAGGGTCTCTATAAAATCAAAGCACAGTTATGATTACTGCACTATTATGAGCTCATGAAATTGCATCTTAAGAACTGCACGCCTCCCCCTCAGAGAAGAGAAAAAAAAATTCCTCCGGGGAAAGAAAACAAGCCAGAATGATCTCATCGTGATTACACCTGCCACACCAAAAAAACAGACACAGTTCAGAGAAGCTAAATTCTTTCCCTCCAGCAACGAAGTAAGCCGCGTCTGTAATTAGGATCTTAATAAGGGAGGGCGGGAGGCTGGATGCAAATGCCGCAGGCTCAGGAGCGCAGAGCTGTCCCACCAGGTTTCAACAAGAACAACGGAAACACAGCCCGCTCACTGCTTCTTGCTCTCTCAGGTGTTCTCTGCAGGGTCCCTATTTCAAAGCGGTCTTGCCTTCGTTTCTTCACTTCCACAAGGAGAAAGAAAAGGACCATCTTATTATTTACAAGTAAATGTGTATGTGCTCAGTCGCCAAGTCATGTTGACTCTTCACGATCCCAAGGACTGCAGCACTCCAGGCTTCCCTGTCCCTCACCATCTCCTGGAGTGAAATGTGATGTTGTAGATATTATTTAGAAGTAAATTATGAAAGGTGTGCCAGAATCCACTTAAGAAAAAAAGCCCCTAGGCAATTTTCTGATACAAAGCTGGAAAAAGTCAGATAGAAAGCTGACCTAAGGCAAAAGGGATAATGCCCTGGACAGCTGATTGATCTTGGGAGCAGCTTGTGTTTAGTGTCTGGAACAACCACGTGTAAACTTCCCAAGATGGTCCCCGTTTCAAATATCCTTCCTGGGGTTAGACCATCTGTCCCATGCTAGGATCTGTGAAACATGGATACGTACCCACAGAAGGGAAATATATTTTAAACTAAAAGTAAAAGATAGACATCTAAGTATGTATCTTGTTAATGGACCTGCTTTGGTTGAATTTAGGATATAGGAGGAAAAAAAGACAGGTACTGATAACAGTCTTGGATTTAGTCAACGGACGTGTTCTGTCATTGGCAAGGAATCAAGATCTGTTCAAGGGCATCCGGGCCTCTGTGGGACTGTCGAGCCATCCAGCTTCACCGTGGACGCCCCTGGGCTGTGTGTCCTTATCATCCCTTTCCCAGTGCTCACTGCACTCAGCAGCTCCGAGTGGGAAAGGATGGAGAATCAGAGAAGAACAAGGAAGTTCTATCCCAGAGGAGCACTCAAGGGAAAAGGGACTTGGGGATGGTTTTCTGCCAGTGTTGTTCTGCTGGTCCTCTCAGCCACATTTCCTGCTGACTCTCAGTCACGCCATGAATGACGAGCAACAACAAGCAAACAAACAAAAAAGCCAGTGACAACCACCGGCTCGTCGACAGATCACCGGCATGTCCTGTGAGGAGGCTGCACCGTGAGCCTCCTGAGAAGCCCCCTTTCCTGCCTCCGCAGTGCGCTGGCCTGGCTGGTTATGGCTATTGGGGGCTCAGGGAGGGAAGTGCAGCTCATTCTTTCAGTAGAGGGCAGAGCCTGGGAGCAGAGAAGCCTGGCCTGAGTCAGCCGCATCTTCTGTGGGAGTGAGGTGCTGAGTTCTGGGTGACACGCCGACCACCACAGGTCAGTGAGACTACAGCTAATTCATACAAGAAACAGCCCTGGGTTTCCACATACCTAGAAGAAGTTAGGAAAAATGCTGCCTAAATGCACATTGCTTTACTTAAATAGAAAGATCTGGTTCAAATCTTAGCTGTATATGCCGTTTGGTGATCACTACTTAGAGTTTCACAAATAATCCCCCCTCCCCCCCACACACAGCTAAGGGTAAAGAAAGGAATGAAACTTAAATTTAAAAATGCTCTTAAGCAATTTTCTGCCATGCTTGCACCTTCACATATTCAGGGTTGCTCAATCTTTACTTCTGGTAAGTTAAACAGCAACATTCCACATAAGGAACAACTTTGGTAACATCTTATAACTATTACCTTGACATATTAGACATATCAGGAGGAATTCTCATCTGCAATGTACATACCAAGATCTACAAAGAAATAAGATGTCTCCAAATCAGTAAACCCAGCCTTTGAGTAAGGATCATGAACCACCTACCTAAATACCATTTAGCACAACTCATGTACTAAATTAATTGGGAAAGAGGCTGAGAGGAGGGACTAGTCTTTTTTTGTTGTTAAAAAATAATAAACTGGAATTTAGTGGCCCATGATGTCTGTGTGTGTTCTCAGCTGCTCAGTCGTGTCTGATTCTTTGTGGCCTCATGGACTGTAGTCCACCAGGCTCCTCTGTGCATGGGATTTCCCAGGCAAGAATAATGGAGTGGGTTGTCATTTCCTACCCCAGGAAATCTTCCTGACCCAGGGATTGAACCCTGGTCCCTTGTGTCTCCTGCACTGGCAGGCAATTTCTTTACCATTGAGCTACCTGGGAATCCCAGTCCATGATGAGACCTAAGCATATGTATTTAAAAACACTCCACTGGCAGCTTTATTGGATTGGCCCAAAAGTTCATTATATATGGAAGACATATGGAAAAACTCAAATGAACTTTTGGCCAACCCAATACCTCACTCCAGTGTTCTTGCCTGGAGAATTCCAGGGACTGGGGAGCCTGGTGGGGTGCCGTCCATGGGGTCGCACAGAGTCGGACACGACTGAAGTGACGCAGCAGCAGCAGCAATATTATCTCTATGATTAGCTGCCCCTCCCTACCCCTCACCTCAACCATAACAAGTCACAGTCACATGCCATCACTGCTTATATTTTCTGGGCAGTCTGTTCCACCTTTCTCAAAGTGCATGCCTGAAATCACCTAGATCACACTATCTGCCTTTTGAAAGAAGGCACTGCTCTTTCCAGTGCAGAGTGGAAAAGGCTACTAACGAAGCATTTATATTAAAATGAAAATTCCTCAGGAAGACAGTAATGAGTGAGAGTAAAAGCTGGCTTAAAACTCAACATTCAAAAACCTAAGATCATGGCATCTGGTACCATCACTTCATGGCAAATTTAAGGGGAAACAATGGAAACAACGACAGACTTTATTGTAGGGGGTTCCAAAATCACTGCAGATGGTGACTGCAGCCATGAAATTCAAAGACGCTTGCTCCTTGGAAGAAAAGCTAGGACCAACCTAGGCAGCATATTAAAAAGCAGAGACACAACTTCGCTGACAAAGGTGTAGTCAAAGCTATGATTCTTCCAGTAGTCATGTATGCATGTGAGAGTTGGACTACGAAGAAAGCTGAGTGCCAAAGAATTGATGTCTTTGAACTGTGGTGTTGGAGAAGACCCTTGAGAGTCCCTTGGACTGCAAGGAGATCCAACCAGTCCATCCTAGAGGAGATCTATCAGTCCGGAATATTCACTGGAAGGACTGATGCTGAAGCTGAAACTCCAATACTCTGGCCACCTGACGCGAAGAACTGATTCATTGAAAAAGACCCTGATGCTGGGAAAGATTGAAGGCAGGAGGAGATGGAGGCAACAGAGGATGAGGTGGTTGGATGGCATCACTGACTCAATGGACATGAGTCTGAGCAGGCTCTGGGAGTTGGTGGACAGGGAAGCCTGCACGCTGCCCTCCGTGGGGTGGAAAAGAGTCGGACACGACTGTAATGTTCCCCAGGCGTGTGGAGTCCTCCTTTCCTAGTAAGAAATCCCGCAGGGAGATAACTGGAATGTTCAAAGTAAATAAGAGGGAGGTGGGGTTGTTGACAAAGTATAAACGGGTTTTGTTTTTTTTTCAGGGGGACCCCTTTTCCATGCCCACGTTCTTTGCAATCATCCATTGCCTAGGTAACTGGTAGCTATGTTCTGCATTTTAAATTGAAAAGAGAGAATTTCTTCCCAGTGGCCCCATTTTGTTTATCTTGGCAAGGAGGCTTGGTAATTAAGTCTACACGTTACTGGAGGGCTGGGATACCAGGGGCTGGGATTTCAGACCAATTTGTTTAGGTTCCTTTCTGGCCCTAAAGTGATCTAAAAACAGATCGTCAGCACCTCTCACTTTATACCGCTGCCACTCGGACTCCAGGAGGATAAGGGATGTGGTTTACCCCGAGCCCCACTCACCTCCTCTGTCAAATCCACCTTTGATTCTTTAGTCATGACTTTTCTCTTTTTTTCAGTAAAATATTTTTGTTATGAAAAAACAATTCCAGTGAGGGTTTTCTCTTACATTTTAACCTACATAGTGCATCTATCAATATACCTATATATGAGTATATTCTGAATATTTTATATATCTTATAAATGCATCGTACCATAGCTGCCATTTTAAAATGCCTACTATGTGCTAGAAACTGATGATTTTCAAATATTATATCCTTACAACTATCTAATGAGACAGGTATTATTACTCCCATTTTATAAATGAGGAATGGAGGCTTGCCTAAAATTACACTGTTAAAAAGCAACAAAAGTGAGATTTAAAACAAAATCTATGTTCTTTCCAATAGGCCATATGGGGAAAACTCTTTTAATAGCTATTTGTGTATTTCATGTAATCCAACATTCAATTCAATGTTTGCTGAGTACCTACTATAAGCAAGGGCCTACAACCTCAGGAATATCAAATCTTATTAATAACAATGAAGATACCAAAGCACTAATATATTAGCAAGTGGAGACACAGGTGTGTTGGTACACCCCTATGTCTGGTGTCCGCATTTCTACAAGACACAGCCAGGCCCACGGAATATTTAATAGTACTCGATTATCTTAACATAGTAAATAAGGTTTTGACATAATCCAAGTTTTGAGTCCACACTATCTTTTCAACGTCTGTTGGGCATATACTGATATAATGAGAGCTGGGGCCTGCTAGAATTGTCTATTTCCAGTGGAGCCATGGTAAACATCTCTCCATGGAAAACATCTCGCTTAATCCACGAGGCCGGATTAACTCTAGTTTGGTGGTGGTGCTTACTCCGTCAGTCGCGTCCGACTCTTTGTGACTCTATGGACTGCTGCCCGCCGGGCTCCTCTGTCCATGGGATTTCCCAGGCAAGAATACTGGAGTGGGTTGCCATTTCCTCCTCCAGGGATCTTCCTGATCCAGGGATTGAACCTGAGTCTCCTGCATTTCAGGCAGATGCTTTACCACTGAGCCACCCTACAGATAAGAAAGCCGAGGCTCACAAAGCTTAACTTGCCAAGGTTACAGAGCATTGAGTCACAGGAAACAGAAATGCCTTTCCTCAAACCCCATGCTCTACCTAGCCTCTACTGCAAGAACATCTAAGACCAAGTCCCTGTCCAGGCCCCAACACACAACAGATCCTGGATCATACTTTTTATTCAAGGGCTTGCCCATCAATCTGCCTCTATATACAGATAAAGGGTGAGTCTCTCGTATTGAGTAGGGCTTACTTAAAGCTGGACAGCCCCAGTGGGCAACCTCGGTGAGTTCCAGGTATCATTCAGATAGTGATTTGATTGAAAGGGGTTAATGAGTAAGGCAGTGCTAACAGAGCAGGGCAGAGGTGAAAAACAGAAAGCCTGTTGTAGAGATGACAGGAGACAAGGGTTTAGGCTTCTGATTGTTGTATAGAGTGGATGGATGAGGAGACTTGACTTCTAGCAAGTACAGACGAACCAAGTCATGCAGGCACGAAGAGACAGGAGCCAATGAATGGGAGCAGCAAGGGACCACGATTTTCTATAGCAGACTCGGAGGAGAGGAGGAAGATAGGGGTACAGAGAGTGCTTTGAGTGTGTCACGCCTGCGTGGGTGGGGGGAGGCCAGCCCTGTAGAAGTCTGGTACTGGAGAAGGAGAATGGATGCTTGAATGAAAAAAATGAGAGACGATGAGGTCATAAGGGCACAAAAGGGGAGTGAATTGGCAAAGAGGCTTGAAAAGTAGAGAGGAAGTTTCTTTAGAAGTGGGGGGCGGTGGTGCAGACAGGAAGCCGCCACTGATGAGTTCTTAGAAGAGGACTGATATACATCCCAGCGAAGAAGGGGTGCTTACGGAATCTTTGTTACGTGCATCTTGCACACTTGGTGCTCTCAGAACACCTTCAGTCCCATAAAGACTTTGCTCTCCAAGTAGGTAAGTCATTTAGCTCTGAAAATGGGCTTGCTCAATCAGTGAAACAATACATAATAAGAAAACGGTTAATTTTTTTCAAAGCATCTTTTGTTGCTTTGAAATCTCAGATGGGATTTTTTTTTTAAAAGAGGCAGGGGGCAGGGTGTGCAACACACCGTTCAGAAGCGTATAAAACATTTTAAACCAAAATGGCAAAGCCAGGAAAGAATCAGGAATTACATATAGGCTGTAAGTAAACAGGCTGACTAAATGGAAGACACTCGGATCACATCTTCTCCAGTCACTCTGAGAAAACAAAAACATTTCCAAAGTCCTCTGTAAAGCTTTCCTTTAGTATACACTTTCTGCTTTCCCTAACCTGCCTTAGCCACGTTCAGTCGGAATCCAAGAATCTGGACTTCAGAATGTAGTTTTCTTATTTGCAGTCTAAGTTTCATCTGTAATTTCCTTCAATCAAAACGTTCAAGAATGAATTTGTTGAATGGCAGACTAGATAAATAATTTAGAGTTTCAATGCAGGCACACAGGATACAGAAATTTGGCCAACCCGCAAAAGCTGCTCAGCTATTAGAGATCAAACAGGCCAGGCCTGTGGGGCACTTACCAGGCCTGGGCCTGTAGAAAGTGGGCGGGGCCTCTGCTCAAACACAGCTGTGTATCCACCTCTCAATTACCCTGCTGGCAGAAAGTAGCAACAACCCACCCCCAGACCCGCAGGAGGGAGGCCTTCACTGAGCCCATGGCCAGTGAGGCATAGCCCCCTCACCCACCTCCAGTATTGCAGAACATGCTGTGTATATTCAAAGGAGCTTGGGGAAAGTTCTTAATAAATGAAGCCCCCATAATTTGCTGATTAGAGAACTCCAGACAGCATCCTTTAAAGAGCAATGGAACATTAAGTGCTTATGAGAGTAACTGCTCCCTTCTTATGGACAAATAAAAACACATACAATGTAACCAAAATAGACTCCATTTAGGCTAACCACCCCCAAAATTCACCAAAGTAATAGCTTGTAATAGCTTGCATTCCACCGTGCTCAAGATGACTATAAATGCATAGCTGGCTGACTTGGACCTATGTGTAAGTTCAAAATGAGTGGAGGCTTGGTTGTTCTCTAGTTATGATCCCTGAAGTAGCCAAACCAGATAATCTGGTTAAAAAAAAAAAATCTTATAGTGACAGGATTATAAATCTCTCAGTGAGCATTTTTAAGTCTTAACTGAGCTAAATTTATATTGTTTAGAGCAACAGAATACCTAAAAGGTAATTCCCATCTCCAGGGTTTTACAATCTAATAATTATCTGGTTTTACTACTTAAGTGGCTTCAACGAAATAACTGTCATTCATTCATTTCACTTTGCTTTGTAGAGGCACTGTTTAAAGAAAAAAAAGAACCTATTCTGCAGGGATACTTTGAATGACATCGAGTCTTGAGCTACATGGGAGAAGAAAAAGCAGTCACACAGGACATTTTAGGAGGTCACAGATAGTTCTTTCTTTAATAGTTGTTTAAAGTCACAGGTTCTGGAGCCAGATCACCTTGGTTCAAATTCCAGCTCTGCTACTTTCCAGCTGTGTGGTTTGGGATAAATTACCTAGCCTCTCTGAGCCACAATTTCCACATCTGAAAATGAATATAAAGTATTAACATACCTTTGGAGCTAATTGGGAAAGCTAAATATGACAACCCTGTATTGTCATCGTGAGTCTTAAAAACTTTTATCATTCCTCTACCTTTGTGTCATCTCCTCTACTTAAAATAACAAAATCTCCTCCTGAAATAGTCCATTATTAAAAGAGAGAAAATAGATTTTGTAAGAAAGGGAAAGTAGATTGCTTCAGTTATTGGTTCCGTTTATAGTCACCACAAGGTGTCAATCTGTCATTTGGTTAGCTGGGGAAGTCAGAAGTTTTGCTGGTGAAGATGCCCACAAGCTAATAAAAATCATATCTTTACAGCATTTGGCAGTGTGTTTGACGCTGGGAAGACCCAGCAGAGAGGCAGGGTTTCCCCATGAATGCCAACCACAGTTCACATCATCAGCTGCCATGATGTTTTCTTTCCACAAAATAAAACTAAACATGATGAGGTCACTGAATAAAAGTGACTTTAGACTTTCTGTCACTTTCCAGATTGCAGTACTCTATGTGAAAAACAGCCATTTATACTTTCCAACAATAAATGCAGGAACACATTTTCTCCCCCACCCTACCGCTGACCTCCCCCAAGGTTTTTATGAATCAAAAGGCATTTACAGTAGGAAGAGGAGGGCAAAGATTCACTGAAGGCTAAATAATATGTGGGGACTTAACATTAGTGATATCCTATCACTGTTGTAAATAAAGGAACTTCGTAAAGACCAGTGAACCATTTCAAGAATGAGAGCTTTCCTGCCAGGTAGAAGGATCTGCCTCTGGTTGTATCCTAATGTCAAAAATACTAAGAATCTTCAGGATTATCCATTTCTCTAATCTTTCCTATTAAGGCAGAAAATGGAAAGCTAATAGCTGTGATAACTGATACCCTTGCCTTCAGAGGGTTCTAACCTTTTCAAGGAGAACTATAACTCATGCATCACAATAGATAGTTCAACAGTGAGATTTAGAGCTACTGAACATGATTTATAGCTTCTGAATAAAAGGCTTATCACAGAAGTTAGCCAGTGGCTATCAGCCAGGACTGAGGATTTACAGCCTCACATTTAAAAAAGGATGAGCCAGAAGGTAGATGATTCAGAAAGAAGGCAAAGTAGCTCTCAGCTGGTACAATCCTGCAGGTCAGACAGGTAAATCAAATTGCCAATCCGTGAGCATAAATACCTTGCCAAAACGCATTTCAATAGCAGCATGTTTGTTTAAACGTGCTAACGTAACAATAATGCTCAGTCTCTTTTTCAGTCCTGTGGGACTCTTTGCGACCCTCTGGACTGAAGCCCTCCAGGCTCCTCTGTCCATGGGATCTTCCCAATCCAGGGATCGACCCTGTGTGTCTAGGATTGCGTCTATTCCAGAAGTGTTCATCCTCCAAGGAAAATTCACCTTCAGGGGTCTCTGGAAGCTGCTAGCCTGGTTAGATGGAGGCAACTTAGACAAAATAGTATATTCTAAATAAGTTATAATCCTTTTTCCAGGAATAAACACACAAATGCATGGGAAAACAGGCTGCAGAGGGTCCTGACGCTCTTTTGAGTTTCGGAGACAATAAACTGACTGGAGCCTTCAGATCCTCCGTCCATTCAAAAGCCATGAAAGTATTTCCAAGAAACAGCATAGATTCAGTTGGTTCTGAATCCAACATCCTTTATGGATATCAAAATCCTCCATCATCAGCTGTATAATAGTACCTGGAGATTTTAAGTTCTCCCACTAAAATGATATATGGCAAACTGCTTCCCAAAGCGAACGCTTTAATGCAAAGGATGAAAACTGCTTGAAGATAGCCAGCCTGAGAGACTTAGCACTTTTGATTCTTCTCTTACTACGGCTCCGGGGCGTGGGGGTAGTGGAGGCTAGGCCCCGGGAGCCGGGAGTCCTGAGCCCAGGCGCGCTCTCCTTGGAGTTAGACGCCCTCCGATCTGCAGTGACTGCCATACCCCGGCGCCAAGACCAAGACCGACGCCGGGGAACTTGGAGCGGGGGTGGATTGGCTGGCCCCGCTGCGATCTCCCGGCGTAGGTCTCAGAGGCTGGATCTCTGCCTGCCTGTTTGTCTGGCAACCTGGTGAGCCATCTCAGAACCCCTCTGGGGGCACAGCAGAGGAGCTGTCACAGTGGTGGATACACAGAGAAACCTTCTGTATAAGTCACTCTCTTACCTTATACTTCATCTCGGCAGCGGTGAACTGAGCCGTTTTCCTGCACTAGTGAGACTGCATTAAGCACCGGCGAGCCCGCCCCTCCATCGAGCGCTGGGGCTTAAACGCAAGCGAGGACCGCCGAGCTACTGGCCGCTTCTCCGCGCAGCGCCGACCTCCGGCGCCGCTCAGCCCGCCCAGCCTCTGAGCTCACTGTTTTCGTCCGGGCCGGCAAAGCACGGAGCTCGTTTGCATACAGCCTCGCCATTGGCTCGCGGGCCAAGGTAACCGGACGCCCCGCCCACCACGAACTCCTGGAAACTGACAAAGAACTTGTAATGCGATCATTTATTTTTACATTGTCGGAGAGGGTGGAAAAGAAACTCGGGAACCTTCCCGGAATCCTACCAAACCTTATACTTCATCTACCCCTAACCTCTACCAAAACCCTGGGAAGAGATGAACACTTAAAAAAAATTTTTTTTTAGTTTTAAAGATTAATCCGAATTTTAAAGAAATGGAATTCACAAAGCAGTCTGACAGCCGTGCGTCCTGTGGCCTAGCAACTCCTTCATAAATCCATTTCATTCCAAAGCCATTCACCTCACAAGCTCTACATGAAACGAACTCAGGGAACAAAAGGTTTTCTGTCTCCAGGGGCCCCTTTTTACTAACTACCCCTGCTGATATCTCTCTCTCTCCCTTTCTCTCCTCCCTCCCCTCCCTTTTCTTGTGGCTGTTAGTTTTTTTGTGCGTTCTTTTCAGTGTTCAAAGTACTTGCAGTGTCAGTCTGCAAGGCGACAGAATACAATTCTCCCTCAGTGAAAGGGAACTCTGGAGCTGGGCACCAGGGAGTCCCTGGTTGCCTTCTCACCGGGCCTCGGGGAGCTGAGGGGTCAGCCGCATTCAGAGACCTCCTCTGGCTTTGCAGAGGATAAAGCTTAGCTGTGACCTCTCGGATTGGGCTGGCCAGCGCGCCCGCCCCATACATCATCACTGTTCACCGAGTACTGCGTTATTTGATGGCTGGCATTTCTAGCTCCAGCTTTGAACACTGCAGTTTTTTTCCTTCTGACCTCTCTCCTGAAGATGACCCATTAACCCACCAACACTTTTTATCTGGGGAACAACGACAAAAAAAATGCCTGCTGTTTGAGAAAGCTGGTTAAAAAGGCCAGTCTTCTCTCAGTGACGCATGGAATATTTGGTTCAGCTTCATGCTTTCTATAGAGAGAAAGGTCACCCAGGAGAGGACAGAAATGGCCACCTTCAGCAACTCTTCTGAGGCGTGGAGCGGTGAGGGGGAAATTCCTTTTCATGGGACCTCAGGATTGAGACTTGGTGAATACAGACAATGGCTGTCCCTGAAAGGGATGGACTCCAACCAGACTACATGACTCTGATGGAAAAACTCAGCCCTTGTTTTTTTTTTCCTGACCAGGTTGGATGAGAATCAGTTTGATTTTTTTCCTTCCCAATTCCCAGTGGATTAAAATTCTACTTTTAATGAGCTAAGCAAAAAAAGTACAGGAGAGCAGCTGTCCTACAAAAGGGGTTTCCGGACACAGGACTCACAGTTCAGACCACAGTTTAAATAAGAGGACCCCCTGCCCTGGACAGGACCCCCAAAGCGCCACACCCCACCCCGGCCCAGGTGATCATGGCAAGGCTGACTCACCATTTTGGACCTCCACTAGGCCTCTTTCCCTCATTTAGCTTTAGAGGGAAAATGAGCCTGAGTGATTTTGCAAGGTCCTTCTGAATGCCATTACGCATGCAACATGTGACGCTGCCATGGAGAGAGAAGCCTGGTGGGCCGTGCAGTCCACGAGGTCATAAAGAGTCGGACACGACTGAGAATAAACAACAGCATAATCAACACACCGCAGGGACCTTCCTAACAGTCCTACAGACTCATGGGACAGTCGCTAGCTTGTGGGAAATTTTTCTTTCGTGTCTGCCTGGATATGTCACAGGCCTTCTCATCTGTAAGATGATGAGTCTTTGGCCCCCAGGAGATCTAGATAACATTCCTTTGGCTTCCTCAGCAGTAAAGCTGAATCACCTTCTGTTTCATTTGATGAGCATCATTGAATAGTGAACACGATCTTACCTCATTTTAATGCTTTCAAACAGTTTCCCAAAGCATAGCTAGAGCTTTTTCATTCTCTACGTAAAAAGCTTAACTCACCCCACATGGCTCTCCTGCTTTCTGTTTCTGTTCTATACAGAATATACCTGAAAACCTACCTGAAGTTCATTTCAAGGTGGTCTGGGTCGCTGCCTTGTTAGTTACATATATATAAAAAAGCACAAAGGTGTTACAGTCAGGTAAACGTGCGTTAGAATCTCAACAAGTTTCTAACTTGCTGATTTTGGTGTTCTGAAATGTAAAATAGAGAATAATACCAACCTGCTAGGGCTATAATGAGGATTAAATGACATCATGTGGATAAAAGTGAATAGTATTTGGCACACAGTAAAACATTACTTTTACTCTGAAATTAAAAGATGCTTGCTCCTTGGAAGAAAAACTATGACAAACCTAGAGAGCGTATTAAAAAACAGAGACATCACTTTGCCTACCAAGTTCTGTCTAGTCAAAGCTATGGTTTTTCCAGAAGTCATGTATGGATGTGAGAGTTGGACTATAAAGAAAGCTGAGTGCTTTGGAAGAAAAACTATGACAAACCTAGAGAGCGTATTAAAAAACAGAGACATCACTTTGCCTACCAAGTTCTGTCTAGTCAAAGCTATGGTTTTTCCAGAAGTCATGTATGGATGTGAGAGTTGGACTATAAAGAAAGCTGAGTGCCGAAGAACTGATACTTTCAAACTGTGATGTTGGAGAAGACTCTTGAGAGTCCCTTGGACTGCAAGGAGATCCAACCAGTCAATCCTGATAGAAATCAGTCCTGAATATTCATCGGAGGGACTGATGCTAAAGCTGAAACTCCAATACTTTGGCCACTTGATGCGAAGAACTGACTCACTGAAAAAGACCCTGATGTTGGGAAAGACTGAAGGCATGAGGAAAAGGGGACGACAAAAGATGAGATGGTTGGATGGCATCACTGACTCAATGGCATGAATTTGAGCAAACTCCAGGAGACAGTGAAAGAGAGGGAAGCCTGCAGTCCACAGGGTTGCAGAGAGTCAGACATGACTTAGCGAATGAACAATAACAACCAAACCTTAGGAAATGGTTGCGTATTAGTATTATTTCCATTATTATTCTTTTAATATTAAATTTATTTTGTATTCTTTTATGACTATATCATAACATTGTAACATCATATATCATTATAATATTGGTATTCATGTTATAGCATATACATTAATTTTAAATGATTAATTATAACTATTATCACTATTAGACTATTATCGATATTGTTAAGTGTGGTGGGCACTCAGAAGAAGCTGGAGGAATGTCTCCACCTCTGTGGCACCCCATCCCTGGGCAGCTTTCTAATGTAACAAACATCAATTCACCCCTACACATGCCAGGGGGCTGTTCTGGGAAGGGAGGATACAGCAGCCCAGATCAAGATCTTGCTCTCACAGAGCTCACAGCCTGGTAGGAGTGGAGGACAATAGTTTAAAGAACATATTATACAATTTTGAAGTGGTGGATGCCATGAAGAAAAATATTGAGCAGGGAAAAACCACTAGAAGCTGAGTTCTCGCAGGCTCCACCCTCATAGACCAAGGTGGGTGAGGGGTGTTTCATGTTAGAGATAATGGCCATGCAAGCCCCTCTAGGGAGTTGATACGGAAGCAGGGACCTGACTATTATTCGGGATCCACTCCGAGATCTGGGGAAAGAACCTTCCGGACAGAGGCAGTGACCCACGGAAAGGGCTCGAGATACCAGTGAGCTCAGCGTGTTCAAGAGCAAGGAGGTTAGTATGCTCAGAGGGGAGGACCCACAGGAGGGATGGAGAGAGGGTGGCGGCAGGGTTTGGATTTTCTCCTGAGTGTGACAGGAAGTCACCGGAGTGTCCTGAGCAGAGAAGCAAAGGGTCTAGTCCTCTCTCTTTCCACCCTTGGTTGGTGTTAGTACTCACGCACAGCCGACTGCTGAAATATTGAGCCTTTTCTTCATGCCACTTACAAAGTGCTGAAACTGTTACTTTGTTAGTGTTATCTGCTGTGTTCCCTCTCAATGAAAGCAGAAACAGCCCCCTCCCCATCTACTAAGTGAGCTTTTGGATGCAGAAATAACTGTTTAAACTGTGCTGTATAAACACTGGCGATTGGTTTATGCAGCCACGCTCACGCTCCCTTGCATGGCTTCCCAAAGTGGTCCAGGCCCCCGGGCCTTGGGCACTAACCTGTCTCTCAGCCTGTTGGTCTTGCCACCTGGCTGCCACCTTTGCCAAGGGCTCTGCCCACCAACCACCCCCCCTCCACCAAGAAGCTTGTGCAGGCGGGAAGGAGGGAAACGACACAGAGGCCGTCCAAACCATTTTCCAGCTGCCTCTGGGCGCTGGCGTGGATGCAACCAAAAGTCAGCGAGAATGCTGGTGGGAAGAGGTTCTTCCATCCACACCTGGGAGGAGCTCACGTGGCTTCTTTCTGAGAGTGAAGGGCAAAGTCAGAGCCTGTGAGGGTGGGGGGCAACCCAGTGAGTCACCCCGTCTAGCCTGGGGAAAGGAAGACGAAACTGCCGCTCTGGGGGCGCCCTGCGCGAGGAGGATCCTAACCACAGTCAGCGCTTCAGGTTGGTCTGCTGTATCTCCTGTCTGATTTAGGCCAGCCACAACTTTCAGTTTCCCTGCCTGAAATCTCTGCCCGCTCTGGTCTATATTCCACATCGCCACTTGCTTAATTTCTAGAATACAGATTCGATCACGTTACTATCACTAACCTGTCTCTCAGCCTGTTGGTCTTGCCACCTGGCTGCCACCTTTGCCAAGGGCTCTGCCCACCAACCACCCCCCCTCCACCAAGAAGCTTGTGCAGGCGGGAAGGAGGGAAACGACACAGAGGCCGTCCAAACCATTTTCCAGCTGCCTCTGGGCGCTGGCGTGGATGCAACCAAAAGTCAGCGAGAATGCTGGTGGGAAGAGGTTCTTCCATCCACACCTGGGAGGAGCTCACGTGGCTTCTTTCTGAGAGTGAAGGGCAAAGTCAGAGCCTGTGAGGGTGGGGGGCAACCCAGTGAGTCACCCCGTCTAGCCTGGGGAAAGGAAGACGAAACTGCCGCTCTGGGGGCGCCCTGCGCGAGGAGGATCCTAACCACAGTCAGCGCTTCAGGTTGGTCTGCTGTATCTCCTGTCTGATTTAGGCCAGCCACAACTTTCAGTTTCCCTGCCTGAAATCTCTGCCCGCTCTGGTCTATATTCCACATCGCCACTTGCTTAATTTCTAGAATACAGATTCGATCACATTACTACTATATCTAAAAGCCTTTAACAATACTCCAGTGCCTTAAGAATAGAATCCACAGGCGTCGGCATGGACTATGATCGGAGCCCGGCCTCGCTTTCTGGCCTCATCTCCGTCGACATCCCCCACACCCTGGGGCAGCGTGGGGAGGGGGCAGATCCCCTGAATCTGAGCCGCTTGTACTGTTCTGACTTTACTCGACAGTTCCCTCCGCCCAGAATGTCCTCCCTTGCCTCTTCTGCTCTCCAACCCAGTCCCAACACTAACCCTTTTGTCTCGCATCGTCAACACCCCCACCCTGCCCACCTCGCCTTTTCAGAATGAATTTCTCCCTCCTTTCACTGTGCCCCTATTGTGCTTGGACCGCGGCCCTAGCAGCAGGCTCCTCTCCGCGGTGTCCTGACGACTGGGTGACATCTGATTTCCCGCTCCCAGGTGACCTGAGTTCCCTGCAGGCTCATACCTTACAGGCGCTGAAATGCCTTCTGAATGAATAAGAGGACCTAGGCTTCTTAGAAGAATGTTGTTGACTTGAGGTTCTGCCTGTTGTTGAGGAGGAGAGGGAGGGAAACTTGTTTGAAGGTGGGACTGCTCTTTCCATTTATTATGTTCAGAGCTTCAGACCAGCCCAAGGCCTGCTCCCTGTCCTGGCTCTGGGACACAGGGTAGTTGGATAACTACAGCTTTTTATATGACCTACGAGCTAAGAATAGATTATATACTTTTAAATGATTAGAATAAAATCTAAATAAGGATGATCGTTCATAAGACTTGAAGGAATTACATGAAATTCAAATAGCAGTGTCTATAAATAAAGTTTTATTGGAACAGACACATCTGTTTGTTTACACGCTGACTTTCAGCTGCAGTAGCAGACTTGAGCAAGTGTGAGCAGAGGTGGTGAAAAGGGCAAAGCTGGAAAAACATATTTTCTGGCCCTCCAGAAAAAAACTTTGATGACCCATGCTCTAGAGCAGTGTGAGATACACGCATCACGGAGTTCAGATTAATGTGTAGATTCTTCCACATCTCCTGAGACACAATCCAGAAATACTCACTCTAGAGCCATGTTTTACCATTTCTAGTTTGATACCAGGTTGTTTTTGTTTTTTTTTTTTTGAGAGTCTACATTATGCCAGAGTTATTTCAAAAAAATAATTGGCGGCAGCAACTTTTCAATTCCATAAGTCTCCAGAACCTTCTCCAAACAAAGATGGATCATTGGGAATTTTCTGCTACAGCCCACTGACCCCGGCTCATTCAGGGGTCGGTACCTGGAGACTGCTCCAGGTTTTAGGCCCTGTCCTGGGCAAGTCACAAACATTATTTCACTTAATATTCACTTAACGAGCCCTAACGTGGAGAAGGCAGTGGCACCCCACTCCAGTACTCTTGCCTGGAAAATCCCATGGACGGAGGAGCCTGGTGGGCCGCAGTCCATGGGGTCGCTAAGAGGTGGACACGGCTGATCGACTTCACTTTCACTTTTCACTTTCATGCATTGGACAAGGAAATGGCAACCCACTCCAGTATTCTTGCCTGGAGAATCCCAGAGACGAGGGAGCCTGGTGGGCTGCCGTCTATGGGGTCACACAGAGTCGAACACGACTGAAGTGACTTAGCAGCAGCAACAACGAGCCCTAATGAGGTGGGTCACAATATTCTAGGTTTACATGTAACAAGCGGAGACTTGGAGAGCTTGTTCAACTTACACAGAGGTCCAGGCAGGTAGGGGCAGGTCTAGCATGTGAGCCTAGGCTTTTCGGCTCCTGGGTTTGTGTGCTACATGCTACTCGGAGTCATCTGTGTGCTTTGTTTATCTGAGTCCCATTTGTGAGTTCAATAAATTAGCATCTCCATCCTAGTGGGACTAAGCCTAACTGCGGAACAAGTACAGCTCTCCGGTTGGGAATAAGGCTACTAGTGTACACAAAAACACACACATCTTACTAATTCGTACTTTCAAGTGTGTGTGTGTGTATGTGGTCCCTCTTTCCCAGACTGCCTTCCTTTTATCCTCTGCTTACCTAAATCCTGTCTTCCCACCAGTTTCCACCCCATCTTCCTCATGGAACTTTTCAGACAAAGTCTCTCCTTTGTTGATCCTTCCAGTTCCCAGTGTCTCTCATCAGCTATGGTCTGGGTCAGTGCTTCTCAATCTGACCTCCCTTAAAAGCCAGTTGCGACATTTCCATGTGAACGTCAACAAAAGAAATTTGCAAGGCGTACTAGCATACCCGCGTGGTGTTCAGTAACTGCAGTAAAACATGAAATGCCACGTTGGTTAAGTGCCATCATGCATAATGCAGTGTGTCATCTGGAAAGAAACCTGCAGAAACTGGCAGTTCAAGACCCAAATGGGAAACCCAAAGACTCGTTAGTAGTTAAAAACAAATCACAGCATTCTATGTTTTCAAAATGACCAGTGTACTTTGAAGCGCAAAGTCCAGTCTGCTACAGCAGCTCTGTGCCCAGCCCCTTTCACAGGACACTTCACGCAGCTTTCTATGCATGTGGAAGAAAAATAAACGTGGAAATTTCATCCTTGTGTGTGTGGGGGAACCAGTTGTGGGTGCTTTGGCTTCTCCCCTCTAGTTGGATTCAGCAGGCCTAATGGGAGACCTTGGTACCTACACGTGAACAGAGATCCTCAGAGGATTCTACACCCAGCGTTACGTGTGGGGCATATCATTCAGTGCTCAGTTACTGCCTGGTCCTGTTTCACCCTTGAGAATGCCTTCTCCACAGTGAGACTTTTAAGCACCTTGTAGAAAAGGATCCCTTTCTGCGGCTCTGTAGGTCATTGCACCGCATCCTAAGCCTTCTCAAAGCCCTATGTCTTGTCCACGCACCAAGCCTTCACTGATGTCAATTTCGAAAAAAAATAAGCTACTGTTCAGCAGGCAGAGGCAAGAACACCTCCCACTCTGAGCAATCACTGCCCCTCCCTCCCTTTTTTGTCTGGTTAGGGCTTCCCAGGTGGTGCGGTGGTCAAGAATCTGCATTATTCCGACCCAGGGATTGAACTTGTGTCTCCTGCATTGGCAGGCGGATTCTTTACCACCGAGCCATCTTGGAAGCCCTAGGCCCCTCTGAGTCCTTGATAAATCTTCCAAGAATACATGTAACACAATGTCACTAACATGCTACAAAGACTCTTGTAAATGGCTGATGGTTAATACCTTGACTTGATTTTTGAAAAACCTATGCAACTGCAAAATTTCTATACATACAGAATACTGCTATTATAACTTGGCAATAGTTAATTACTATCTTTCCCCTGGCAAAGAACTAAAAAAAAGTAACAGAATAAATTATATGTTAAGTAAATCCACTGAACTCTAGTGAAATATGACAAGAATTTGTGAGGCTCCATCTTAACATTTAGTATGTTCTTTATACGAAAGGATTTGGGGGAGTTAACTCAGGAGTGAAATGATAAGCAAAGTTAGAAACACATAATAAAGATTTAGGTTTATTTATCGTTGTAAATGTGCAAAGGCTTAGATTTCTACTATTTGTATGTATCCAGCTGGGCAGAGGAATGAAGTTCAGTGGGAGAGAAGGAGTTTTTCACAGTAAAACTGCAGACTCCTGCCAAGGGCTCCCTCCTGCTTCCCCAGCCTTGAGGTGTTCTGTTCGTGCACGCTTTAGTTTGTCCAAATAAACGATTTGTTATATGAAGCTGTCATGGAAATCTCTTCTGCTGGTACAAATTTGGACTGTGGGCTTTTACATAGGTCAAGGTGATCTGCCAAGACCAAATAAACAGACGTGCTGTGACTGGACGGAGGATGGCCTCTGCTCTTTCTGAAGGCAGGATCCAACACAGTGATACTGCTCCATCGTGTGTATTCAACTGGGGTTATTTAGTCACTCAGTCGTGTCCAACTCTGCAGACTCACGGACTGTAGCCCACCAGGCTCCTCTGTCCGTAGGATTCTCCAGGCAAGAATCCTGGAGCGGGTTGCCATTCCTTCTCCAGGGGATCTTCTTGACCCCAGGATCGAACCTGAGTCTCCCACAGTAACAGATTCTTTACCTCTGAGCCACCGGGGAAGCCTAGGAAGGGACAAAGGCCTCACGGTGCCTTCTTGGTTCCTTCTGTTCTTCGTTTGTATATTCTTAAATTTGAAAAGACTTCCTGACCCCTCCTTGCATCCGTAGCATCACTGTCTCTGTGCCCGGACATGAGGACATGGCGTGTTGTGCTACAGCTCTGGCCGCCCCTTCTTACTCTCTCCACGTTGCTCCCATCCAGGTGCGATGGGCAGAGGCTGCTGGATGGCCTGCCCTACATTCTCGGGTAGGGCTGGATGCTCTGTTTCCAGCTGACTCTTGAGCTTTACCAATCTCTGGATGCATGCATGGGTGGTTAAAAGTCACCCTTCCCATCTGGCATCCAGAGAGGCTCAGGGTGGAGGTGGGTGGAGAAGAGTGGAGGGAGCAGAGAAATGAGGGGGCTGGCACAGTGTTTCAAGCACTGAATAGTCACTTAACTGGAGGCCCCGGATAGATCATGTCAGGAGAGGCCAGAGAATGTCCAGCAGGCCCCGTCCCCAGGCATCTGGCCCATCTGAGCAGACCCTGGCGGCCGCCAGCTGGCGCTGAGGAGCGGGCCCAAGGAATCTCAGCAATCAGGGCCTGGGGTCGGTGGGGGGTGGGGAAGAGGAGGGTTGAGGGGGGTATGGAGGAATGCGCTGTTGAATCCAAGCTTTTGAAGAGTTTGATTCATTTTAGAGAGCAAACAAAGCACTCCAGCTATCAGCGATCTTTTATTTTGTCTGCTGGAGGAATGCCTCTCCAGCGTGGGCCGGAGCCTGGGCGGAGGTGAAGACTCCGGCGTCCACCCTCGACGGGGCTGGGCGAGTGTGGCCGGCACACTCTTTCCTGGCCACTGAGGCTGGAAAGAAACAGCAAGCAGCTCTCTTCTCCATCAGGAGAGCCAGGAGGAGCCCAGTGAACTGGAATGTGCAGGACCTGAAGGTTCACTCACAGCCCTGAGGTTTACAGATGCTAAGTAGCCGTTCCCTTAGCTTAAGTCCTGGCACCCTGAGATTTAGACCAGAAGGTGTAGACAAGGGAGGGGAGGTTTGCGAGGGTTTTCCAGCTTCGATGGCCTGGGGTTCTCACGATTCAGGCTCTAACCAGCCTGGGAGGCTCCTGGTCTTCGGAAGGGTTGGGAGAAGCAGCCAGGCCGTGGCCCTCCTGTCCATAGAAGCTGGAGGCCATGCGCTCCCCACCTTGAGATCTTCCCATCTCAAGGTTGCTCTCTGTCTTCAGAAGCCAAACCCCAGGCAGTCAGGTCACCAGGAAATGAAACCCTCCCACTTGAAGGCTTCCCTAGTGGCTCAGATGGTAAAGCGTCTGCCCGTAATACAGGAGAGCTAGGTTTGATCCCTGGGTCAGGACAATCCCCTGGAGAAGGAAATGGCAACCCATGGATGGAGGAGCCTGGTAGGCTACAGTCCATGGGGTCGCAGAGAGTCAGATACAACTGAGCGACCTCACAGTACCAGACAGCTCTGTGCTTTCCATCCTCCCCATCAAGGAGGGGAGGACTCAGCCCCAGGACTCAGGTCCCCACCTCTCTGTGGTCCCATTCCCACCCCTGGTCTTTTGAATCCCCTTCTCTACAAGGATGTTCGTGGCTTCCTCATCTCAGCACAGATCCACAATTCCTTGTTCAAAAACCTGGAGGCCAGATGAGCTGTGGAATTCTGAGTATTTCAGCTTTTCAGGACTGATTTCACATCTATTCGGCATGTAACAAAACTCCCAGTGGGACCCGGCCAGCACACCACACGCAGATTCATTCATATTTCTGCAGATGTGTGAATGTTCGTACCAAGGTGGGTGAACGAGGAAAATGCACCACTTTGAGCCCATCTAGGCAGGTTTTGCTCCCAAACAAGTCATTGAACTGGAATGTGCAGGACCTGAAGGTTCACTCACAGCCCTGAGGTTTACAGATGCTAAGTAGCCGTTCCCTTAGCTTAAGTCCTGGCACCCTGAGATTTAGACCAGAAGGTGTAGACAAGGGAGGGGAGGTTTGCGAGGGTTTTCCAGCTTCGATGGCCTGGGGTTCTCACGATTCAGGCTCTAACCAGCCTGGGAGGCTCCTGGTCTTCGGAAGGGTTGGGAGAAGCAGCCAGGCCGTGGCCCTCCTGTCCATAGAAGCTGGAGGCCATGCGCTCCCCACCTTGAGATCTTCCCATCTCAAGGTTGCTCTCTGTCTTCAGAAGCCAAACCCCAGGCAGTCAGGTCACCAGGAAATGAAACCCTCCCACTTGAAGGCTTCCCTAGTGGCTCAGATGGTAAAGCGTCTGCCCGTAATACAGGAGAGCTAGGTTTGATCCCTGGGTCAGGACAATCCCCTGGAGAAGGAAATGGCAACCCATGGATGGAGGAGCCTGGTAGGCTACAGTCCATGGGGTCGCAGAGAGTCAGATACAACTGAGCGACCTCACAGTACCAGACAGCTCTGTGCTTTCCATCCTCCCCATCAAGGAGGGGAGGACTCAGCCCCAGGACTCAGGTCCCCACCTCTCTGTGGTCCCATTCCCACCCCTGGTCTTTTGAATCCCCTTCTCTACAAGGATGTTCGTGGCTTCCTCATCCTCAGCACAGATCCACAATTCCTTGTTCAAAAACCTGGAGGCCAGATGAGCTGTGGAATTCTGAGTATTTCAGCTTTTCAGGACTGATTTCACATCTATTCGGCATGTAGCAAAACTCCCAGTGGGACCCGGCCAGCACACCGCACGCAGATTCATTCATATTTCTGCAGATGTGTGAATGTTCGTACCAAGGTGGGTGAACGAGGAAAATGCACCACTTTGAGCCCATCTAGGCAGGTTTTGCTCCCAAACAAGTCATGAAAGAATGCTAAATTTTTATACTTATAATCGTGGGTGAACGAACCTGGACCACCAACACACTCCCCAGCTTCTTGGACTCTCCTAGGCCACCTCTCCTGCCCAAGACTCCACGCACACGCTCTGCTCTCTCTGTCACTTGCTGCCACCAGACACTGAACCGCCCAGTCCCAGCCCCCTTCCTCGGCCTCTGCCTCTGACACTCTCTCCACCCACCTGCATCCAGGCCGGTGTACCCCATGCACATGTTCCCTACTGTAAAATCGTGCCCTTTTCCATTCTCAAGCCATCAGGCTATGCTTAAAAATACATTACTAGAAAGACAGAATGAAAAAGACTTAGGAAATACAAGTCTTGCTTGTTGTTACTATTATGTGGTTGTTCAGTAGATAAGTTGTGTCCGACTCTTTGCAACCCCATGGACTGCAGCACACCAGGCTTCCCTGTCCATCACTCTCTCTCAGTTCATTTCCATTGAGTTGGTGATGCCATCCAACCATCTCATCCTCTGCCACCCTCTTCTCCTTTTGCCTTCAGTCTTTTCCAGCTTCAGGGTCTTTTCCAATGAGTCATCGGTTTGCATCAGGTAGCCAAAGTATTGGAGCTTGAGTATCAGTCAATCCAATGAATTTTTAGGGTTGATTTCCTTAAGGATTGACTGGTTGGATCTCCTTGATGTCCAAGGGACTCTCAAGAGTCTTCTCCAGCACCACATTTGGAAAGCATCAGTTCTTCGGCGCTCAGCCTTCTTTATGGTCCAACTCTCTTATTATTATGAATGACTCCTAATGGGTGTCAGACTGTGAAGGGCTCACTGTCAGCTTCACTCTTGCTGTGGGCCTGGGTGCTGTGTGGACTGGGTCTGCAGATGGCGTGGCATCAGGCCCTCACCTTCCTTTGCCCAAGTTGGGGGTTTTCCTTGGTTATCTGCATCCCTCTGCTCCTGACCTTCTCCTCCACTTGCTGTCTTGAATGGCCTCCTCCTTCAGCCTCTGCAGCAGTGGGCTCTTCCTACTCTTCTCTCACTGATGGGTACAGTTGGCACCTGGTCCTTGGTATCCAGGGTTCCGATCCACGGATTCAACCAATCTCAGATGGTGTAGATTTTTCTATCCAGCGCGGTTGAATCTGTGGATGTGGAGCCCGTGGATAGAGCATCCTCGGATTCTGGTATCCACGGGAGATCCTGGCGCTCATCCAGCTGGGGATACCAAGGGAACCTGCATTTCTGTCTTCTTTATCAGGCAGGCTTTCCCCAAGGGTGCATCCCTTAGGTCTTTTCCTTCTGTGTTTTCTCCTTTATCTGTCTTATCTTCTCCAGTGACTTCTGCTCTCATTTCTGCGTTGATGACAATCACATACCCTGGCCCGTGTTCTGAATTCCAAACTCTCATTTGCTCCTGCAGTCAAGTATTCCAGAGGCTTCTTATCAATTCCTCCGATTCACAAACTGTGAAGGTTCATTTTGTTTAATTTTTTTGTAAATTGGAGGATAGTTGCTTTACAATGTGTGTTCGTTTCTGCCATTGATCAACATGAAGCAGCCACAGGCATACATTTATCTCCTCCCACCTTCCGCTCCATACCACCCCAACTGTCACAGAGCACTGGGTTTCAGCTCCCTGCGTGTGACAGTTCATTTTCCGTGTTAACCTGGCTAGGCCACAGGATCCAGTTATTAGGTGAAATTCTAACCTAGATGTGTTGTTAAGATACGTTTTAGATGAGAATGACATTTAGATCAGTAGACTCTGAGTAAAGCAGATAAGGCTGCATCATGTAGGTGGACCTACCTAATCAGTTGAAGGCCTTAAGAATAAAAAGACCAGCGTCCCCCGGGAAGAAGGAATGTTCTTCCAGACAGCCTTTGGACTGAGCTGCACTGTCAGCTCTTCTCTGGGGTCTACAGCCTGCCAGCCTGCCCTGCAGAGTTTGGACTGGTCAACCTTTACAGTCATGTGAGAAATTCCTTACTCAGTCTGTCTCTGCACATGCACACACGCACACACACACACAGAGACACACCCTGTTGGTCCACTGGTTCCGTTTCTTGGGAAGACGGTGGCTACACACCCAAGAAGCAAAGATATCTGAAGTGGAGGATGATGGGAACTCTGATCCTGCTGCCTGAGCCTCTGTGTGCAGGCATGCCCGAACTCCGATCTTAACCTGGATGCTCAAGCAATAAATACACTTTTCCCTTTAACCTAGTTGGGGCTGAGCTTTTTCCACTTGCAACTAGAGTGTCCTGACTAACCCTCTGCTAGAGATATTCTCCTGAAGCGCACAGATGATGCCTTATGCATTTGGCCCCCACGTGGCACTGCATTTAGAATCTTCTCAGTCTGCGTGTTGCCTTAATCCCCAACTTGTCCTTGAGCTACCAGCTACCTTGCGATATTGTGTCTGAATGAGAGGAGAGAGACAGAAAGGACAGAAAGGAGCATTTTCCCTTGGTTCCTAAGAAAGCACAAATAAAAAAGAGACTTTTATGTATTAGGAAAATTCCACTGGGAATTTGGTGACCCAAATAGAAGCAGATCTACCCTTTTCTTTCAGATTCATTGATTTAGATACACAGAATCACCAGTGAAAGGAAGAGCAAGGCAGAATTTTATTGTTAAGTGTGGGGTAGCAGTATCTTGTCTACCTGGAGATCCATATAAATGTTTACATCACATTTGCTTTGCCAATTAACTTGTATTTGTTAATCACGGCTGAGATCTCATTCATCCGTCCACCAGGACTTAACTAATTACCCAACAGAATGCCGGGCTCGGTGGAAATTACAAAGATGTATAAACACTCACACGCTGCTCTCATTTCTTAAATACCTATTACGGTAGCTGCCAAGGGGACTTCATGAAGACAAACGTGTAAAAAAAAAAAAATCACACCGTAAAGTTATGTAAGTTTCTATTTTAAAATCATCTGGTTCTAATTTACTAAATTTAATGCTTTAGAGTCAACGCCAAAGTGCTACGTTTGATTTATGGAAATACTTCAGCACATTTTTCCATCGCACTCTTGTACAATATATTTCCCGCCCTTTTGTTATGGTTAGAAAGATTATGGACCTTAGAAAAAGCCCTCTTTACGAGCTTGCTGATATTTTATTATAAAATGCCATAAGACAGAGTAAGAAGTCTAGTAAACAATAATACTCACTTAGGAGCATTCCACATGCTTTAGCTTTTTTTTTTTTTTTTTGGTATATATGTATATAAATTTAACAGAGAGGTCCATCTGGAAAATGGATGCTTAAAAACTTTCACTTTATGCCAAACCACTTCTTTTCATGGCAGACAAGTACTTTGGGATGGGGGAGAGAAATTTAAATAGCAGTCATATTACGCTATGCTGCCAGCAAAATAATAACAACGTTAATACCGAAGGAGAAAAAGATGCCAGAGACACAGACTTCCATTACTCCAAAGGAGGAGCCTGAAAAATACCCCAGTGAAGTGGAATATAAGAATACGACCTCTGTGTGGCTTTCCAGGCCCTGAGCTCGACCAACTTACCTGGCACCATAGTTTGGCGACTACCCTATGGCATTTTACAGAAAAACCAAGGCCTCGTGCCAGCCTCTTCATTGAAACCTCCCAGATGTGCTGTGGTTTAGCCAACAAAGTCCGCCCTGAACTTTCAAAGTGGTATTTAGGCCCATGCATACTCATTTCGCTTCTGCTGTACCTCGGTTTTGCTCAGCTTACAAAACGAGAGGTTTTTCACTGCACACCCACGTAAAATAAGATGTTGGCCTAGGAATTTCCCCTTCGCCTTACAGCGCTGTGCTTCTTTCAAACAAAGAAACCTCATCTTCTTCAGGGTTTAGACAGCTCTTAACAACGAACAATTGCAAAGACCAGGCCAGTCAACATGTTTTTGTTCCAACAGACCATCTTCACGGCAGGTCAGGGGAGCCAGAATACAGGTATGCAGAAAGGCATGAGAAAGAGTGCTGTGTGACCACCAGATTCCAGGGCCCCGGACGATACACCCTGCATCCCCAGCATCAAGACGAGGCCAGGGTATCATCGGAGAGGACTTGTCTGCTCTGCCCTGTTCTGCCTGGATTTGCTTTCCCAACTCCTCTGCCCTGAAGACCAGTCTTCCCACCTCCCTTTGAGAACACTGTAATAAGAAATGAAATTAAAAAGGCAATGACCACAGAGTAAAGACAATACTATGATCTCTTACTCTTTCTAGGTTCTCTTTGGAATGTCTCTTTTTGCACCTCTTCAAGTTCATCCAACTCCTCCCTCATCCCCAGCTGAAGTCTCACCTTCTCCCTGAAATGTCCTCCAGTCTCTATGGATGAGTCTTTTTCGTGAATTCATGCCAGGCTCACTTCTGGGCCACCTCCTGTAACACTGGCGTCCTGGTGCCACTGTGTATGACTTGCAACCCTCCAACTGTGCCTTGTGTGTGGCGAGTGACCCTCATTTGCACAACGGCCGGTCTTGGAAGCAGGCAGTCCCTTATCTGACCCAGGCGATTGACTGAGACACAATTCACATACCCACAGCTCGCCATTTTAGAATGGACTATTCGGGGGCTTTTAGTATATTCGAAGAATTATACCACCATCGTCACTATCCCACTCCAGAGCATTTCCATCACCCTGAAAAGAAGCTCCACGTCCATCAGCAGTCACTCTCCACCCCTCCTCCCCCCAACCCCAAATCCGTGACAGCCATAGCCACCCTTCCAGTTTCTTTCTAGCAGGAACAATTTATCACTGACTTCATGCCTTTCTTTCTAGGTGCAGTTCCAAAGGCTAGCACAAAAAGAGACGAGCTACGCAGTTTTTTGTACGCATCTAGAAAGATGGTGTCAGTTGTAGGAACTGAGTGCTTGTGAAAGAATAAAGAATGATAACAACCAATAAATGGTAATTCAGTTTATAAAGGAAAAGCAGAAGTTGGGAGGTGTTGGGAAGTGAAGTCTTTAGAGAGAGAGGAGAAGTAAGTTCTCCCAGAGATAGGGAGATGGTTGTTTGTATTGACCATAAAGAGGTCTTACCATGTGCCTGATACAGTTAATGTGTATGTGTATTCTCAGTTGCTCAGTTGTGTCTTGCTCTTTGCGACTCCATGGACTTGTAGCCCAGCAGGCTCCTCTGTCCATGGGATTTTTTGGCAAGGATACTGGAGTGGATTGCCATCTAAGGGCATCATCTAATCTCTGTAACAAACAATCACATAGGGGTTAGGAATCCTATACCAGAGATGAGAACTTGATCCTCGGAGAGGTAAATGCCTTGCCCAGGGTCACATAGCAAGGGTTACATTAAGAGTCAGCAGGTTTCAAATCTCATGGATAGGGCTGAGGACAAAGTGCTGAGTACCTAGAATGACATTCATTCAGTTTTTTAAATTAATCACCCAATATGTCAGTCAGTCATTCAACAAACATGTATTGAGTCCTATTGAAAGGTAAAGTTTGACTGAAAATGATAGAAAAACCCTAGAAGGGTAGGCTTAAAAAAGGTAGAAGTTAATTCTCTTCTTGTTTATTAGAAGTCCTGCTGCTGCTAAGTCGCTTCAGTTGTGTCCGACTCTGTGCGATCCCATAGACGGCAGCCCACCAAGCTCTGCCATCCCTGGGATTCTCCAGGCAAAAACACTGGAGTGGGTTGCCATTTCCTTCTCCAGTGCATGAAAGTGAAAAGTGAAAGTGAAGTCGCTCAGTCGTGTCTGACTCTTCGTGACCCCATGGACTGCAGCCTACCAGGCTCCTCCGTCCATGGGATTTTCCAGGCAAGAGTAGGGGGCCACTGCCTTCATTAGACATCCAGAGGAAAGCAATCCAGGGCTGTTTGAGGGCTTCATAAAATCTGCAGAGATTTAAGTTCCTCCTATTGTGTACTTTGCTATCCTCAATACAATGCTCAGATTCAAGCCATCACAGCCTCCTTCCAGCCAGCAAAAAGAGAGGGTGAAAAAAAGGTGCCTCTTCCCTGAAAGGTGCCCAAGGACCATTTGCAGATATTTTATCAGTCAGAATCGGTCACGTGGCCACAGTTAGCTGCAAGGGAAGCTGGGAAATGTAATCTTTATTCTGGGGAAGAGGAGAATGGGCATCAGAGGATGACAGTGTCAGCCACTAGTACCTACCAGGTAAACAGTGTAACTGTGCCTAGTCCCTGTGTGACAACTGCTGAATGTACACACATCTGGCTTTGTTTGCCTGTCAGGATAGCCCTCTGCTGTGGCAGATACTCATAACGGGCCAGGAGGCTATATATGGCATGACCCTCCTGCTGTGTGGAGGTTGCGCTCTGTCTGCTGGCGTGCGCTTCCTCCCAGCCTCTGCTGCTGGTCTGCCCCCCTGGTGCATGCTGACCCAAGTGCAGAGGCCCTTGTGAAGAGGCTCCTGCCAGGACCCAGTCTTTCCCAGTCTTCTCCAGTCCACAGAGGTGTCTGGACCACGAGCCCTCCCTCTTCCTGTGACTCTGCAGGAAGAGGTGGGCACATGGATGGGTATGGCCAGAGCAGAGCCAGACCCCCACCCTTGCGTGTGATCGAGACAGTGGGAAGGAGGGAAGAGCTGCGACTGGGAGAGGAAAGGATCCCTGATGCTCCTTCTGCCAACTGGCCATTGTTCTTAGGGGCCAAAGACAGCGCAGCGTCATAACACTGGTGAGATGCTGGCTGTGGATGAGTTAGAGTCCCATGACAAGCACAGTAGTGAAGCCTACACTTAACTTGACACGCCATGAAGGTGAGCCAATCGTACACTAGCCTTGCTGGAATCCCCACTTGTCACCCTTTATTAGTTACCTCCTCAGGGTGGCTCCCAGAATCTCTGCTTTTCCTCTGCATCACAGATGGGGAAGCATCCCTGGGCATCCTTAACCACCAAAGAGGACAGAGATGATGTGGTACCCAGAATCCGTTCCAAATCTATGAGGAGGCTTTAGCTGATGGTCCTGCTGCCCACTCCCTCCCCCATGCTTCATCCAGTCCTTCCTCTCCAGATGCTAGAAAGGCCCATTAGCTGAGTCCAGTGACAGTCTTTGATGCTGACTACAATCGTTCCCTTGGGACAAAGGGATAAAGGTGTTGGCGAAACTGCTGAGATTCCAGAAGTAGGCACAGCAACACCCTCCCATTCCTCCAAGCATCGAGGCTTCTTTAAACTTCACCCTCTCCTGGTTTCAAAGTTCTCATTTGCAAATCAATTTAATAAGGCCCCAGGTGGAAATCCCTGACTAACAGTATTAAAATTGTTCTTCTGACTAGATTGGGGAATAAAATCACACACCTGCAAATTCCTTACTACCTTTAATTGTAATCTTTAACTGCTGGTCAGTGCACCATATTTTAATTTCTCTAGGTATTGCGCCTAGATTTTCCACCTGTGGAGACAGAATTTTGCTCCTATAACAGGGCTTAAGGAGACAGTGGAGTATGGGATAAGGCACTGTTTGAGTTTTAAAGAAATATAACATTTGATGGAAAGAATAAATGCAATCCTATAAAAAAAATAAAGCCCTATAGAAAACTGGTGGCCTATTATTTCTTTTTGTTGACTGTATAGAGCTTCTCCATCTTTGGCTGCAAAGAATATAATCAGTCTGATTTCGGTATTGACCATCTGGTGATGTCCATGTGTACAGTCTTCTCTTGTGTTGTTGGAAGTGGGTGTTTGCTATGACCAGTGCATTTTCTTGGCAAGACTATTAGTCTTTGCCCTGCTTCATTCTGTACTCCAAGGCCAAATTTGCCTGTTACTCCAGGTGTTTCTTGGTTTCCTACTTTTGCATTCCAGTCCCCTATAATGAGAAGGACATCTTTTGGGGTGTTAGTTCTTTCTCTGGCTCTTACATCTCAACATGGAAATGTCAGTTCAAGCATAAATAATATGGCTTATATTTCAGGGAAGATAAAGGTCTGGGGCAACAATAAGGATGTTACGTGGTGGTAGTTGCTTTGTTTAAATCACCTTCCTGGGTCTTTTGTCTTTAGTCACGGGACACCTATGATGGGAACATCTCAGGGGGATTGGTATCAGGGGTATTGATATGAAACAGAGAGCAGGAGGATCTTGGAGGCTGGGCAGTCAGGTAAGGAGCTCAGATCCACAGGGTAGTGGAAAACACCAGCTTTGCAGTGGAGAAGTTGTGTCCAGAAGCACCAGCTCCCATGGTTCCCTCTCCTCTTTAACGTGGGAAGGGTGCATATTAGGATCCTGGTGGCTCAGATGATTAAGATTCCGCCTGCACTGCTGGAGACCCTGGGTTCGATCCCTGGGTTGGGAAGATTCCCTGGAGAAGAACTGGCAACCCACTCAGTATTCTTGCCTGGAGAAGTCCATGGACGGAGGAGCCTGGCGGACTATAGTCCACGGGGCGGCACAGAGTCGGGCAGACTGAGCGACTGACACTCAGCACTCTGGTGGGGAAAGGCTGAGCCTGCTCACCTGCGGTGGGAGTGACCGATCCAGGCTTCCCCCATCGGATCCAGGTCCCCCATTCACGGGTTTGTGACCCACGGGAGTCTCAGAGACACGCTGGGGCGTTAGGAACCGAGCTAAAAGGGGAAAACAAAGCAAAACGGGGGCTTGGCCTGGTTTTGCTGAAGAATGTGGTTCTTTCCTGGTATTTCCACAAAGAAGTAACTCTGATACTCAGTTGCCTCAGTCTGACTAATTTTTCTGTGGGTCCATCCCAGGGTGTGTTTGCTGCGGGCTCTGTGTTGTTAGACACCTCAGCCTGAGTCTGTGTGTGTGCGTGTGCGTGTGTGTGTCTGTGTGTGTGGAGTGGAGGGTGAAGGGCAGAATTCTCCCCTTTCCTCCCGCTTTTACTTCACGTAAACACCTCCCCAGGAACCTGCGTGCTTTGCTCTGCCCCAGTGTGAGGCTGTGTTATCTGACCCGTGAGTCACGGGGCTGAACCTGTGAGTTAGAGCCCGATCCTCAGACCTGGGTGTGGCAGCTCCACCCCCGCTAGATCCTCAGATCTGTCTTTGGATTCTTAGCTGTGGCACGAAGCCTCTCCAGAAACAATGGTGCTGTCGATTTTTACCAGCCTGAGTGTGTTATGAACTTCTTGGCCCACAGGCCGCTGAAAATATAGACAGATACAAAAATCGGAAAAGGGCTCTCGAGGGTCTAAGGAGGTGCCAATCAAGTGAGAGGGCAGCAGGTTGCCACTGAAATATCAAAACCGGCTCTGGCTTCCCCACCTCGCGGTAACTCATTTATCTCTGTTCGCTTTGTAAACCGTGTGCTAACATACCTCTCTTTGGGGCCTTTCCTTCCCTTTAAATGGAGCAGAACAAATTAACACATGCACACAGGCAGCCCCCACGCCTCTGCGCGCGCGCGCGCACACACACACACACACACACACACACACACACACAGATATAGACTAAAACACGATTCAGTGCAGATTGGCTTTAACGACCCTGGAAGTTATGCTTGACCTTTCCCAGGCCTCCTGGAAGCATCCATGGTCAAAGAAACACCCCAGCGATCAGAAGGGAGCTGCTAGGAAGTCGACATCTTTGCTCCATGTCCCTTATACAATCTGATTCTACAGAGCCTTCCACACAGGCAAAGCACTGCAAAGTCAGAAATGGAGAGAGGTCAGCGAGAAACGCATTCCCGGCCTGGCATAGTTCTATTTGCCTTAAAAAAGTTCTGCCTCTCAAAGGCATGACTTGTTTTGTGTGTAAATTGGTTTTGTACCCTGGAGTCCAACACATCCATTAAAAAAGAAGAAGAAGAAACAAAAATTAAACAGAGAGTGACAATAGGAATGTACCCTCCACCCCCATCTATTTCAACACAGAAATCATTCTTTTGGAAAACTGAGCTTGAGCAAGATGTTTTTGATGCTTCCTGATGGTCGCCTAGGAACAAAACATTATCATCTGAGGCAACTGTCAGGACAGAAGAATGTCTAAGTTTGTCTTAACAATCTCAGGTTCTTGCAAACAGCCGAGTCCCAAGGAGGCTGGGACATATCTCGCAAGAACCTCTAGGACAAGGATCAGATTATGGCCAAAGAAAATGTGGAGAATTCAGTCCTAATAGGTTCTCAAGGCAACATCCTATGTTGGTTTTGTTGCGTTCACATGTGCACATGGTCCCTTAACTCAAAAACACTTGTCAAATCAAATGAAGTTTTAATTCTTGTTAATAATAATAATAAAGTTTCACCTTGCAGGATTGTAAGGGAAGGAAAAGACATGAGGAAATTAAACAAAGCCTCCCCAGTTGTGAGCATCTGGTCTCCTTAGTCAAGGTCACTGGGAGTGTCACGTAGCAATCAGTGTTTCTGAAGGGAAGACGTGATCAGAGCCTTTGTCTCAATCTTCACTTTTATTTCCTCCTCTTTGAAAAGCCGTATGTCTCCAGGAATGTTGCAGGAGAATTTATGCCTTTTCTTTTCCCTGCACAACCCCATTTGATTGTGAATTAAATCCCAAACTTTTCAGTTTCGCATATTTAAAGTGTTCAAAATGAATTTCCGCTTTTCCATTCTTTCATGTATAATTGTATGTGTGGGAAACCATCATCTCTAAATCTGTAAGAAGATAGAAAGACTATGAACAAAGTTTATTGCTTTCTTCTGAGCACAATAGGCAGCAAGACAGCTAGACATCTAGGGCATGTGTGACGGCAACACCATCCAAAGGGCTTCGGACACACAGAAAACTAGACCCACGCCTGCCCTCTAGGATGGCGATGGCTCAGGTGGTGACGCAACAGCCACACAGACAAGCCAGTCAGCACCGAGAAGCAATTACATTCACGTGGTCATTCTGTTGGCATCTGTGTGTCTGTGTTTGTTACTTGGAGTTACTGATTAATATCACAGCATCATCAGCTAGATGGCAGAAGCATGGGGTTAATTGTTAGATGAAATACAGAATAAGGTCCATTTGAAGTTCAGGTAAATATGAATAATTTTTTTTTTAGTATAAGTATATCCCATGAGACATTTGGGACTTATTTCTACAAGAAAATATTTGTTGATCTGAAATTCAAATTTAGCTGGGAGTCCCCTACTTTTACTTCCTAAGCTGACAACCTTACCTGCAGAGAAATGGTGTTACTGCCGTGATAGCCGTCTGGAACAAGAGGAGAAATCCCAAAGACGATCATAGCTTATTTTTAATTAGAAGATGCTCACAATATACCTAATTTCTCTCCCTCTGTGAAAAAAGCACCTCTTCCCTTCTACATTCTAGATCTTATCTCAGGAGCTCAACTGGGTAGAATGTCACTGGTACGTGTTATCTGAGAGTGACTAATTGAAGTTTTTTCCCTAACGCTGGACCCTTAACAAGTGGCATTTCAGTTCAACAAATATTCATTAAGCACATATATAGCTTTGCAGAAGAGTATGCTAGGCTGAGTCTCTTTTCTCCAGAGTTTAGAATTCAAAGGGGGAGACTAACATGCCTAGGATGGATGCTAATTAAACTGTATATTTGATAATTCAATATATATTTTACATATTCAATTTAATAATTAATTTAAACTTACTTTAATTTAAATTTAATAATTACATTGAAAGGTACAAATAAAGAGCTCTAGAATCACACAGAGAGACAGATAAGTTTTGTAAGCATGGGAAAATGAGAGAAGAGTTCACACAGGAAAGAGTAGGTGTGACTTCCCTGGAGGTCCAGTGGTTAAAACTCCATGCTCCAATGCATGGGGCACGGGTTTGATTCCTGGTTAAGGAACTTAGATCTTGCATGCTGCATAGCCAGCCAACAGTTGGACAGAAAATTCTAAGAGGAACCACTGAAGAGACAGAAATAAGAATGTGTGGTCAAGGAGTGTATTCTACCAGGAGGGAATGACTTACTTGCTTGTTTGTTCAGTAGGTATTTATTTAACACTCATGCACACGTCAGTCCAGAACTGCAACTGTGTAAAGAGCTACTTAGAAGAGGTAAGTGGTGACATAATACAGTGAGGGAGGTGGGACAGGATTGTATACGGGAGGCAATGATTCAGCTGAGCTCTGAAGGGAGAAGAGACTGAACCAGGGGCCGGGAGGAGGAGGACATTGACGCAACGGAAATGGTATTGCAAAGGGCCTGTGGCAGAAATAAGCAGGAAGCCTTCGAAGAACTGAAAGGAAGCCAGTGTGTGTGGAGCCCAGAAAATGTAGTTGAGAGGCAGGATACAGCTGGATCCATACGAGGCCTTCTGGGATCTGTTAACTAATTCCATCTTGATCTGCAGAGCAGAAAGGAGCCATTCTACGTGTTTATGTAGGAATGCAGCATAATTAGCTTTGAGTTTGAAAGAATCACCCTGACTGTGCTGGTGAGAAAATTGGAGGGGAACCAGACAGCTGTGAGGAGACCAGTAAGAAGGTAACTTCAGTAATCTGAGCAAGAACCGAGGGACACCTGTATTCTCCATCTTTGCAACCGAGGGACACCTGTATTCTCCATCTTTGCTGATGATTTTTTTTCCCCATTATATTTTCAGAGGGATCTGGGAAGAGCATCACTAGGCCTCTGATCACACCACAGAGCATCGGGGTCTTGATGACCAGCCAAGTGAGAGGAATTTTATAACTCACCGTGTGTGGTTATTGCTGAAGGTGGTCTCAGACCTGTTCAACAGAGTGCCCGGCTGTCCCGGGCCTCAGGAGTGGTGGGATGCAGCAGACTGACACTCCTACTGGCCTTGGGAGTTTGGAACCTCCTTTCTTACACCAAGCAGCTGACAAAACACAGCCCCCATGGCTCCAGCAGGAGTCTTCCTGTGGCGTCCTTCAGGGAGCTAACATTTCCCTCTCCCATCGGTCCCTTCCCTGCCAGGTGTATTGGTGGCAGAGGGCAGAATGGTTCTATAACTCTTGGCAAACTCTTGGAACCTCTCCAACCCCCTCTAAAACTCACCAAACAGTTGCAAGGAAGAGTAGCTGGCATCTGTTTCAGGGTGTTCTTTGATATTTAATTTTTACATGATGTATATAATTGTCCCATGGGGTCACAAAGAATCGGACACAGCTGAGCAGCTGCTGCTGCTGGTGCTGCTAAGTTCCTTCAGTCGTGTCCGACTCTGTGTGACCTCAGCTGAACAATATACAATTGTACAAATTGTGGATTCAAAAGGGCCTTTGCAGGAGCCTTGGAGGATCAATGATTATGAGTGGATTTAGGTGAATCACATGTTGTGCAGACTTGGAATGGCCCCATGTGGATGGCTTATTTGCTGACTGGGGATGACTTATTTGCTGACTGGTCCCCTTTCACGCATGGGCTGAACCTCCCCTTGAGTAGCAGTGGTCAGCCTCTGCGTATGTGGGACAGGAGTTCATGGATGCCAGGAAACAAGGCAAAATTTCCAAGTATAATGGGTCATGTTGCCTTTTAGACCCCAGGGAAAAAGCAAACGGTGGCGACTGGACTCCTGGCTCCAGACCAGTCCTCTTTCAAGTGGCCATGAACCACATGGATCTCAGTAGACCCTGCAAACGAGGCAGTCCAGAGTTTTCCCCTACTGCCACTGTGGGCATTCTAGGTGGGAGGGCCCTCTGTGGTGGGCTGTCCTGCGTATTACGGGATATGTGTGGCATCTCTAGCCTCTACACGTTGGATGTCAGAGCACTCCTCTCTCTAGTTCTGACAACCAAAAATGTCTGTAGACATTGACAAACACCCACTGAGGGGGCAGACTGACCCTGGTAGAGAACCTCCGATGGGTTCCACATTCCTCATTTATATAATAAAGCAGGACCTGGGCAGGGAATAATGCCTCCTGAAGGCCCATGATTCCAGGGGATGATGTGGAATGGCCCTGGGGTCTCTGGACTCCTGATCTGGCTCGGTCTCCTAAACAGACCAATTTTCTCAACTGTGCTTTTTTCTGCCACTCTCCCTCCGCTAGACGCTGCTCTTTACTCTTCTCTTCTGTTCTAGTGTCTCCATTTTTTAGGTCCTCTAGCTCTTGAGGTCTGCCAGGAAGCACTAAGAGATTTGCAAGGTCAAGTTCCAAGCCAACAGAAGAGCTGGTGTCGGGCACAACTCTCAACAGGATGAGAATTGAGGCTTTTCATTTCTGCCTTCCCCCAGCGCACAGAGCGCTAGGCACAATGCAGATGCTTGGTGGGTGTGGCTTTCATTGAGGAGCATAAAGATTTCAATCCCTTGTCGAGTGTTCTAGTGATTAGTCAGTCTCTGAAGGCAGGAGGAGAAGGGGATGACAGTGAAGGACAGGGAAGCCTGGCGTGCTGCAGTCCATGAGGCTGCAAAGAGTCGGGCACAACTGAGCAACTGAACAGTAACACAGACAAGGGTCCTATGTCCATCTGTTGCTTTTAAAATGGAAACTTACAGCCTTTATTCACACTGAGATATGAATAACCGATAATAATCACAAATAAGAAGTTTCTGCAGAGCTGGCATATCCTGAAAGAGACAAAGGCCAGCTGGAAGAGGCTCTGTGGCAGCTGCGCAAATGGCAGCACTTCCGTAGCACCTACGAATGCGCCTTTTCCTACATGAATCATCAAAAGCCAAAGTCCACAGTGAGTGCGGATGAACTCAGACTTCACCCCAGCATCTTGTAGCACACACAGCAATTTCCTGGCAGAACTGCATGTTTACAAGACTGGGAGCATTCGGCTGTGAAATGCTCTGAGGCCAGCACGTGCCCGCCAGCGAGGCTCGGGGGCTTCATCCAGCCCCGCACGGCCTGCACATCAGCATTTTGTCACAAGAGAGCAAGATGAGAGCGGAGCTCCAGCACCCCGATGGGTTTTGAAGGTGTGAACGCTCTTCTCTGAACTTTGCTTACTTAATGATTTAACACGTTTGCTATCAAGAATTTGAAGGGAAGTGGTTTTGTGGGTTTGAATACATTTTTTTTTACATTTAACTTTTGGGTCACTTGCTCCATTTAAAAGCTTTTCTTTTGGCTCTTTGATCAGCTGTGAAAGCCAGCTTGCCATCTACACCTTTTCCCTGGCATCTGGACCGAAGGTCGCAGGTTCTAGTGGTGACAGCCCATGGGTGATGGTGCCCACACTTCCCCTCTGGAGGGCATGTGAAACTGAGTGAGGTCATGACACCCTCCGAAGGGGTGATGTCGATCTGGGTGGAAGGGCGCAAAGTCGTCAATTGATCAGGGCTGATTGGTCTCAAAGCACAGCAAGGCTGCTGAGTGTCTGGGAGAAAGGCTATTTATTACTTCATAGGCTTCTGGCATTGCAGACGTCCCTCTGTTGTAAGAGGAGTGGCAATGTGGAACCAGACAACACACCCATCACGTCTCCCTGCTGGCATCCTAGCGCTGCTGCTGTTTCCCTTGGGGGTCCCGGGAGTCTCTTTGTGCAGGACTGCAGGGGACCTGGCAACACGACCCAGCTCTGGGAAGTTCATGCGATGGACCCAGATGTGGCTTCTAGGTTAAGAGGGACACATGCGTGGACTTTGTGCTCCTCCAAGTGGGTGTCCCTGCCTCTCTTCACCCAGTGACCCCAGGTCAGCTGAGAAGGCTTGTAAAATAAGGCCCTCTGACAGGATGAGGGTGTCTCCCCTCGCCTGGCTCTGATAGCCTTGCAAAGAGAACTGTGTCTGTCAGCGAAGGTGTTCCCGAGCGGCGCTCCCCACCTAGAACCTGGGTATTCAGAAGCATTTTCCAGTTAATCTAAGCTTAAAGGCCTTCTGCCTTTAAAGGCCACCTTGAAAGAAGGACAAAAATGGCGAATTCCAAGGTTTTTTAAAAGGCAAGTCGTTGTTTAGATTGCGATTCATTATGTGATCATATCCTTGAAAAGAGCAGGACCCTAAGAAACTTGGTGAAAAGGTGGATTTTGAAAGTATTAGTCTTCTTCCCTGAAGTCAGGCACCAAAGGGGTGTCTCTGCAAATGATTTTATGAGCATGTATAATCATCCAATCTTAGAGCTCTAGGCATGCAGTATTATTAGCAAAATTCACGGCTCATTTAGTGGAGTTCTGTTTGTATGCTCTTATTCAAAGCAAAAAAATGACACATTGCAAAAATAATGTACAACATGCGCAGTCTGAAACATACTCTCTTCCCTTCACTGGAGTTAGAAAAACAAGTCAGATCTTTAGCATATTGTTTTAAGATAGACAATAAACTGTGGAAAAGTCTGAAAGAGATGGGAATACCAGACCACCTGACCTGCCTCTTGAGAAACCTATATGCAGGTCAGGAAGCAATAGTTAGAACTGGACATGGAACAACAGACTGGTTCCAAATAGGAAAAGGAGTACGTCAAGGCTGTATATTGTCACCTTGCTTATTTAACTTTTATGCAGAGTACATCATGAGAAACACTGGGCTGGAAGAAGTACAAGCTGGAATCAAGATTGCCAGGAGAAATATCAATAACCTCAGATATGCAGATGACACCACCCTTATGGCAGTAAGTGAAGAAGAACTAAAGAGCCTCTTGATGTAAGTGAAAGAGGAGAGTGAGAAAGTTGGCTTAAAGCTCATCATTCAGAAAATGAAGATCATGGCATCCGGTCCCATCACTTCATGGGAAATAGATGGGGAAACAGTAGAAATAGTGTCAGACTTTATTTTGGGGGGCTCCAAAATCACTGCAAGTGGTGACTGCAGCCATGAAATTAAAAGATGCTTCCTCTTTGGAAGGAAAGTTATGACCAACTTAGATAGCATATTCAAAAGCA
>SJYC01052058.1:0-49401 GCA_006408675.1 Madoqua kirkii
TGAATTGAACTGTACTGAACTGACCAATTATCGGTGATTCCCAGGTGGCTCAGGGGTAAAAAATCCGCCCATCAGTGCAGGAGACGAAGGAGACTCAGGTTCGATCCCTGGATCAGAAAGATCCTCTGCAGGAGGAAAAGGCAACCCATTCCAGTATCCTTGCCTGGGAAATCCCATGGACAGAGGAGCCTGGAGGGCTACAGTCTGTGGGGTCTCAGAGATTTGGATATGACTGAGCAACTGAGTATGCCTGATGAAATATTAAAGTCAGCAACTAGCCATCTTTACGTCAAGGATAAAGGCATTGAGAGTCACATCAATAAGACTGGAACTACGAGGGATAAGAGCAGTTGGTGGACTGGATAGTATGGTGTTAGCAGTTCAGTGACTGCCGCTTTACAGCAAACACACACACACACACACACACACACACACACACCATATTTATCTTGCTTTTCATCAGCTTAGTCATTTTTCAGTTTATTCATTCACTCAACTTATACAGAGTCCTTTTTATTTGCCATGTGTCAGATAAAGCATTAGAAATCCAGGGATGAATCCACTACAGTCATTGCCCTTAAGGAGCAGTTAAACTGCGTCCTGTCTTTTACAAACTGCACCCAGTTTATAATTTTAATTTTCCTAGTTAAAAATGGAGACATACTACCTGTCAGGTATGACTGTCTTTGTAGGAACAACCGGAGAGACGACAGGAATGCAGGAGATAGGAAATCCAGGATGTATGGGGGTTGTTCATAACCTATGCCTTGTTTTTATCTCATTTTCTCTGCTTCCCCCTTATTCTTGCTCCACTAAAATCCCAAAGGAGTGAAGTCTGGGCAGTGAAAGATCATGCAGGCCCAGTGGTGAAGCTTGCAGACCAGCACACAATCGTTGCTGGGATATGTTAGACTCTTGTCTTATCCTGAGGATGTCTAATTTGGAACTGATCTCCTTGGAAGAAACCTCCACCTTAACCACCTCACAAATTTCTCAATTTCATCTGACTTTGAAGCATCATCTTTTTAAAGAAATAGACAAAACAAAAAGCCTCAAGTATTCTTGAATATTCCCCAGTGTGGAAGTTTGGTGCAGGACATGTGTCCAGACTAGATTTACACAGGGCTGTGGTTTGCTGAGGCCTTTGTCTTGCAGTCCGCTGGCCTGGGTTCTATTTGCTGTGAGTGACTGGTAAAGAAGCTCCTACTTTCAGACGGTCCGAAAAGGGCAAGAGGAAATTAATAAGTAACTTTCAAACCGAAAGTGCCAAAGAGGCTTTGCTTCCAAGATTTACTTTCTTTGGCACTTTGAAAAATTCTGGCGGCTCTCTTGGTGACAGGTTTGTGGCAACATTCTCTTGGCCTAGGTAAATGTTTGTTCTTTTTTTTCCCTTCCAGATTGTGCAATTATGGGTCTCAATTCCCTCCCGCCCCGAGGTGGAAATATGCCACCTGCCCTCTGAGTGTAGAAGAAGGAACACAGGGACTCTGCTTCCCGGATTCTCTGCTTGAAACAAGTTTAGGAATTTATGTGTGGTTGGAATGGGGAGTTTTGACGATTCTGGAACCTGCATACCACCTCACATTTCCAATTTGGCTTCAATTGTAATCCCAGGATAGGGCTGTTAGAGGAAAGCATTTCCATCCAGAGAGCCCAGAAAACTGAAATAGAAAACTCTGAGTTAAAAACATAATATAGATTTGCTGAAAGGCTAAAATAAGTGAATGTCCAGAAAATATGTTTGTGGAGGAGTAGGGTAGAGAGAGAGTCCTGGACTCAGGTGTGGTTTCTTACATCATGACATCTGCTTTTTGTGAAGGTCACAGATAAAATCAGGTGACATTTTAACATACAGAATTATGCTACACATAATTTATTTATTACACATAATTAATTTACACATTAATGTGTAAACTGTGGACCTCGTAAAATTAGATGGAAATGGTCCTACAGAAATTAAGTTATTCCATTTTTTCCATGGTATTTCTAGGAAATCTAGGATAGCCGATGTGTTAGCAGAAAATCTAAAGGAAATGAACACTAAGTCCACGGCTGATTTTTAATTCTCATGATTTCATAATATGCATAGCAGTTGCATTTTTGGTTTTGTTTGAGTCCATTTCAAACCTATTATGCATATTTTCCATGTTGGGTGTATGTATTCTGGGTAAACTCTCATTTAAAAGTTTAAAAATTATCTAGATCAAATAACCAGGTGGGATTTTGTAGCTTTCTGGAGGTGAGCTGGGGTGGATGGGGGTGATTCTGATTAAATATAAAACAGTTCAAAGAAGTTCAAGAGTCTGGCCTGCACGATTAATAGTCTGCAGTAGATATTAGAAATCCAGACAGACTAAAGGCAAAATGCCTTCCTCTCATAGACAGACTGTATTCTAACCTCCAAGGACTCTGCTTATGCAGTCGCTCTCTCAGTTCAACTGTCTCTGCCAGCCCAGACTTCATTGCTTTAAAGAGCAGTGGAAAAACCCCCTCCCAGGGATGACTGTATCAAATTCACCACGTGTTTAATCTGTCTGGCATGCCAAGGGCCCTCTCAAGTCGCAGAGAATGCAGGCAAGGAGGGCCGTCTCGGGCTGCAGCGCTTGTGTTCGGAAAGTGAAAGCAAGTTGTTGTTTTCCCCTCCTCAGCTCACATTCCTGGCCTTGGATGGCATGAGGTCATCGTTTGGTTGGAATGGAAGAGTGTGTGTTCAGGTCACATGTGGGTAAGTGTCATTTTTGTCTGGGACACCGACCCAGGGAGTGTGTAACCTCCTGAGGGATGGAGTCCCATCGTTTATACAGAAAGTTCATGAGTCCTAACTGAAATTTTAATCATGGTTCATTAAGCCTAAACCTTTGCCACCCTAAATCAAGATGGCAGACGGTTTTGTTTTCCTCACAGTAATTCCTGTAGAGTATCTCCCAGTCTTTCTGGGCTCAAGTTCAGACTTACCCGCTTACTAGCTGTGTGACCTGAGCAAATTCCTTTCCTCTTCCAGGTCTCAGTTTAGGACATTGTGAGGCTCTTTTTTTCCCCCTCAATTTTTTGTTCTTTTCTTTTTTGGTAGTCACAGCATTTAATGCATTGCTTAGAAATGCATGCGTGCTTAGTCACTTCAGTTGTGCTGGACTCTTTGTGACCCTATGCCTAGCAACAGAAGACTCAGTTAATATTTGTGAAGCGAGTGAATAAGTGTATGAATGAACAAGTCAATGAATAAACCAGTTAATGGGAGGAAAAGCAGGGACCCTAACAGTACCTTTCTCCTAGGGCTGTTATAAAGATGGAACAAGACGACTTCTATAAACAACTTAAAGCACTGCCAAGTACACAGGAAGCACTCCTTTAATTATTATCATGATTAAATTCCATATCCTGATGTTTCACTGTTTTTGCTACTCCCTTAGGCATCCTTTTCCCCCCGAGCCCCGAGCACACTAATAGCATTCTCAAGACATCCCCTTTATCAACAGTTGTTCACTGAATACCTCTATGGGTACGATATCTGCTTTGAGAGGTTTTTTGAAGAATCTAAAAAGATAACTCTTCATACAGTCTGGACTTTTCATGTGCTTAGATGAAAAATGCAGTCAGAATTCAGCAGGGAGACGGTGAGGATGAGCTGAGTGATACTGGAAGAAGCTGAAGGATAGGGATGCACTTAACCCCAGAATGCCATCATTAATAATCAAGGATAATTAATCTTTGGTTATTTCATATGTATGATTTTGGAATGAGTAGAGATATTACGAGTATATAAGAAGACCTCTTTGGTACCCATTAGAGACTGATTTTGAAGCTAAAGCTCCAATACTTTGGCCACCTGATGTGAAGAGCTGACTCACTGGAAAAGACCTTGATGCCGGGAAAGATTAAGGGCAGGAGGAGAAGCAGGCGACAGAGGAGGAGGTGGTTGGATGGCATCACTGACTCAATGGATATGAGTTTGAGCAAACTCTGGGAGATAGTAAAGGACAGGGAAGCCTGGCGGCTTCGGTCCATGGGGTTGGAAAGAGTCGGACACGACTTAGCAACTGAAGAGCAATAACAAGAAAGTGCTAGAGGAACCAGGAGAACAAGGTGGCCCAGAGGATGGAACTCAGTTGCAGATCTTAAGTGGGAAAGTTAAGCAGAGAGGAGAGGACGAGACAGTAATGGTAGTTTATTCAGGGAGAAGGCAGGGAGCCTTCTGGATCCAATGGGAAGAGAACTGGAAGAAGGGGAAGAGAAGCCAGCAGAGATCCCTGCATGTGGATGGTGGACCATGGAGATGAAGGAGGGTCTGCTCCAGGCCTTGTGGTGGGGGTGGAGGGACTCTGAGCTCAGCACAGGCTACAGAAGCGGGAAGAGACTTGCCTGAGCTGGAAGCCCACCACCCCCATCTTCTGATGGGCAGCAAAGGCCTTCAGGTGACTGGAGCAGGAAGGTGAGGCCTCACCAAGGGATGCCCCAGAGGTGAGAAACCAGGAAGCTCCATGGAGCCACAGCGCCCAGGGTCCAGTAGGCTCAGAGGTCTCCGCTGTGGGAGCTGGCTGTCAATTCTAGCAACAACCCTGGAGTGGAGTCTATGAGCTCAAGGGAAGAAGTGGTCACCTGAAAATTGAATCTCCAGCCAAGCTGTCCTCAGAGTATGAAAACAGCAGACAGCTCTCATCAAGATTTCAAAAGCTCAAGAAATATAGTCTCAGTGGGTTCTTTTGGCAAGTAAAAACTGTCTTGAAAAACAATCCAGCCACAAATAAGTGAGATACATACCTCTCACATATGTGTATACACACACACACAGACACACAATGGAATATTACTCAGCCATAAAAAGAATGAAATAAGGCCATTTGCAGCTACGTGTATAGATCTAGAGGTCATGCTAAGCGAAGTAAGTCAGAAAAAGAAAGACAAATGCCATATGAAAGTGAAAGTTGCTCAGTTGTGTCTGACTCTTTGCGACCCCATTAGTCCATGGAATTCTCTAGGCCAGAATACTGGAGTGAGTAGCCTTTCCCTTCTCCAGGGGATCTTCCCAACCCAGAGATCGAACCCAGGTCTCTCACATTGCAGGCGGATTCTTTACCAGCTGAGCCACAAGGGAAGCCCAAGAATACTGGAGGAGGTAGCCTATCCCTTCTCCAGGGGATCTCCCCAACCCAGGAATTGAATCGGGGTCTCCTGCAATGCAGGTGGATTCTTTACCAACTGAGCTACCAGGGGAGCAAATGCCATGTGGTGCTGCTTATATGTGGAGTCTAAAATATGACACAAATGAACATATCTGTCAAACAAAAACAGACTCACAGACATAGAGAATAGACCTGTGGCTGCAAAGGCAGCTATGGTGGTGGCTGGGGCGGTTAGCAGGTGCAAACTAGTATACACAGGATGGATAAACAACGAGGCCCAACCACACAGCACAGGGAACCACGTTCAATATTCTGTGATAAACTATAACGGAAAAGGATATGAAAAATAACATACATGAATAGCTGAAGCACTTAACTGTACAGCAGAAATGAACACAACGCTGTAAATCAACTACATTTTGATTGAAAACGTCAAAAATTTAAAAAATGAGTTAAAGAATTCAGGAACCGAGAGGCTGTGAATTCATTTAAAATGGAACTGAGAGCAAGTAACTACAGGAAGTAGAACTTAAGAACTATAGGAAGAGAACTTAAAGGTCATATGTAAATATTATAGTTAATCAAATTGGGGATGGTAAGAACAGGGGTAGGAGAAAACTATAAGTTAACCAACTTCCTCACCTTTCCTCTTAGGGAGTTAGTGCATGCCATTCAATGTTGAAAGAGACAGTTTAAAAATAACAATAATTCCAGCTCTTAAAATTTTGCCTAAAGATTTTCTTAATTTCAGGAGATCTTTTAAGAACCAGTCTCTCTAGTGGTGAAGAAACATTTGTTTGAAATGCATTGATTTCTTCAGTTTTCGGTGTCTTTCTCATGAGAAAGTTAAATATAATTCTTGTCGTTTAAAACTGCATAGGCGTAATCTTTTTCCTTTTGTAAATTTCAGCAGGGAATCATGGGATTCATTCATCTTGGGCTGTTTTGTAGAAGAACTTCAGAACAGAGTCAGGCTTTATATCTGGTCTGTTTTCAAGAAGACGGTCTGGAAGAATACTCACCAAAGATCAGTAACAGTTATTTCTGCATGGTGAGGTGTGGTGTGATTTTTAAATGTTAGTTTAAGGGCCTTCCTGGTGGCTCAGTGGCAAAGACTACACCTGCCAGTGCAGGAGATGCGGGTTTGCTTCCTGGTCCAGGAAGACCCCACACGCCCTGGAGCAGCTAAGCCCGCGCACCACAACCACCGAGCCCAAGTGCCGCTCCACGGCCACTGATGCGCGCGTGCCCCAGGGCCTGTGCTCCGCAACAGAGGAGCCCTCTGCAGAGAGAGGCCCGCGCACCAAGCTAGAGGGTAGCCCCTGCTCCCCACACCGAGAGAAAAGCTCGTGCAGCGGCGAGACCCAGCGCAGCCAAAGATACATTTAAAAATGGTTTCCAAAAAAATTTCTCTGTCACTTGAATTTTTGGAGAGTACACATTGGGCTTTAACCTGTTCTTTCAGTGAATCTACATTTAGAGTTTTCAATTTTAGTTTTCCAGGATGTGTGAATGGAAACACTTTTTTCTCTAAGAACTCTGTCCTGGGATAACAACTGAATAGATGCACGTATTATTCTTAACCAGTAACACTGGTGGGAAAGTCCTAGAAACAAAAGTTGGTCATGTTTTACAGAACGAGAGGCAATTCTTTTGTTGGGCTTGGGAGTGAGGAGTTGGGAGAGAGGTGTCATGGGTACAGATGAAATGTGTTTATTAAAGAATGGCCTAAACGAGAAGTTTTCAACTGGGGGTGATGGTGCATCCCCCCCACCCTCCTCACCCCCGCCTTAGGGGACATTTAATTATTTCTTCCGGGGACATTTTTGTCGAAATGTGGGGAAAGTGCTAGTGGCATCTAGTGGGTGGGGTCCAAGGATGTTGCTTAACATATTAAACACACAGACAGCACCGACAATAAAGAGCTATCTGGCCCCAAATGTTAACAGTGCCAGAGCTGAGAAACCCTGCTCTAAAGTCTTAGAAAAGTAGCTTTATAGAGACAACTAATTCATTCACAAGAGGGAGTCTGGAGGCAGAGGATTCTATTTTGGAGATAAAAGAATTGAGTTTAGTCTCTCTGGCCACTAGGGCTTTTAGCCAAATATGTCTTTAAAAACAAAGTTTCTGCTTTTTATTGGTCTGTAATTAGTCTTCAGCTATGGGACTGATTCATTTGTCACTGGGGAATGAAAAACTGCCGGTGAAATCAGTGGTCTAACCAAGGGCAGATGTAGTTTCCAGCGGTACCTTGACTGAGTACAGTGGTACTCTTGATGAGGATGAAATAGGAGAGTGAAAAAACTGGCTTGAAATTCCACATTAAAACCCAAGATCATGTCACCCAGTAGTCACAGTAAATAGAAGGGAAAATATGAAACAGTGACAGATTTTATTGTCTTGGGCTCCAGACTGCAGACAGTGACTGCAGCCGTGAAATTAAAAGAGGCTTGCTCCTTGGAAGGAAAGCTGTGACAAACATATTTAAAAGCAGAGGCATCATTTTGCCAACAAAGGTCCATAAAGTCAAAGCTATGATTCTTCCAGTAGTCATGTATGAATGTGAGAGTTGGACCATGAAGAAGGCTGAGCGCCGAAGAATTGATGCTTTCTAACTGTGGTGCTGGAGAAAACTCTTGAGAGCTCCTTGGACTGCAGAGAGATCAAACCAGTCAATCCTAAAGGAAACCAACCTTGAATACTCATTGGAAGGACTAATGCTGAAACTGAAGCTCCAATATTTTAGCCACCAGATGTGAAGAACTGACTCATTGGAAAAGACTCCGATGCTGGGAAAAACTGAAGGCAAAAATAAGGGGGCAATGGAGAATGAGATGGTTAGAGAACATCACTGACTTAATGGACATGAATGTAAACAAACTCCAGGAGATAGTGGGGGACAGAGGAGCCTGGCATGCTGCAGTCCATAAGGTCACAAAGAATTGAACACAACTTAGTGACTCAACAACCTTGACTGAGCTGGCCTCTGATCTCATTCCTACAAGCCCAATCAGAACACCTGAAGTCTCTGAGAAGCCAGGTGATGGCCCAGATCAGTTGCATTAAGCAGGAAGTTAGAGCAGGAAGATTGGGCCATCTTGGTATGGAATGAACCACCTTCTCCTCACTCACTGTAAGGACCGTCCACCACTGTGGATCAAGAGCATCAAGAGATGGGAGCAGAGATAACTTTCATGGAGGAGCAATTTTGCTTTCACGCCGGCAGTGTCTACAGCATTCATACCAAAGAAAATCTGGACGTGCTGGCCCTACCTGTCTGTCTTATAATTATAAACAGACCTCCTATGAAAATCTCAGCATCTGTAGCTGCTGCCTGCAGTGGCTCTTTCGAAGTCAGTATCCCTTGATGTCAATTATTTTATTTCAGGCACAGTCATTTCTCTGGCAGTGCTTCCTGAAAACGTGTCTTTTCAGGAAAACTAAAGCTGGAAATGGCTTGTGACATGCCATCCGACTTTATCAGGCCAAGAACAAGTGACTCTCGAGTTTATTAGATGCCAGATGAGCTGATGAGCTGAGTTCTTGGGCTGAAGCTTTGAGGAGGTCTGATGCCTCTGCAACAATAAGAAGCTACCACTTCCTTGGTGGCAGGGTGTAGTTTCCCAATACCTTTTATTAATAATAATGCCTTGACACTTGTCCTTTGACTTGACTCTAATGTATTTATTTTAAAAATGTAGAACTGGCTTTATATGCGTGTGTGCTCTGTCACTTCAGTCGTGTTCTCCTCTTTGTGACCCTATGCATTGTAGCCTGCCAGGCTCCTCTGTCCAACGGGATTCTCCTGGCGAGAATACTGGAGTGGGCTGCCAGGCCCTCCTCCAGGGGGTCTTCCTGACCCAGAGATCAAACCAGTGTCTCCTGCATTGCAGGTGAGTTCTTTACAGATGGGCCACTGGGAAAGCCTGAGCTTTATGGTGAACGAGTTAGTCGCTTAGTCGTGTCTGACTCTTTGTGACCCCATGGACTGTGCATGGAATTCTCTAGGCAAGAATACCGGAGTGGGTTGCCGTTTCCTTCTCCAGCGGATCTTCCCAACTCAGCTATCCAAGCCGGGTCTCCTGCACTGCAGGCAGATTCTTTACCATCTGGGCCACCAAGGAGAACCCTTTATGGCTTTATGGTAGCAGAGAACCTTTTGGTACTGGAGAGCAAGTGGGCATCGAGGGCTGTTAGAGGTACTGGCTTTCAGTGAAGTATGCTGATTGCTGCCTATATTGTTAATTTACAACAGAGATCTTGGGGTGGGAAAGAGTATGAGGGTGTGTAGATGTAACACTAATGAGCTAGTGTGAAAAAATAAAACTATTACAGTGTCTATTGAGATATGGATCTTATCTGGGGGAGAAGATCGCCTTTCTTCTATATTCCATAAACTAACTATATTTGAATATTATATCTAAGGCTTATAATAAGGTTTATTTCTAAGCAAATGCCATAACAATAGATTGGATTTAAGTAGAGAGGTGTAAAAGGGAACCATTTGACGCCTGAGCCTTCTCCCAACAAAGCCTTTGACCACAGCAGGCAGGTCTCAGCAGGTCTGAGGTCAGAAATTTTGCATACAAGTTTTAGGAACAAGTTATATTACATATGGGAGAATCTTAGAGCTTACTTAGTTCCAAAATAAAGCCCTTCCTCCCGTGATAGTTCCTCCCATACTTAGAAAGTATGAAAATCACTAGGATAGTGTTCTCTAGTCATATTTCCAAGAAGAAGCTTAAGAAGAATCCTAGGGCTCAGTGTATGTCCCTTGTCCACGGGTGGTCCCATTCTTTAGCACCTTTATCGAGACAGACCCCACGTGGTCTACCAGTCTTTTGCAGACCAGACTTTCCCCGTGCAAGCTGCAATGTAATCACAAATTATTGCAAAATGATATTTCCGTGACAGGGACTTATGTATTTCCTATGTCTCTCAGCACACATTTCAAAAGCACTTAAAAGACTGTTATTTCTGGCTGTGGATAAATCTGTGCATTTTTTGTTGCTTTCCACTAGATTTTCTAAGGGAATCAATGTTCCTGATTTTATCCTTAATTTGGATTCATTTATCATCATCTTTTGGAGAAGGCAATGGCACCCCACTCCAGTACTCTTGCCTGGAAAATCCCATGGACAGAGGAGCCTGGTAGGCTGCAGTCCATGGGGTCGTAAAGAGTCGGACATGGCTAAGCGACTTCACTTTCACTTTTCACTTTCATGCTTTGGAGAAGGAAATGGCAACCCACTCCAATGTTCTTGCCTGTAGAATCCCAGGGATGGCAGAGCCTGGTAGGCTGCCGTCTATGGGTTCGCACAGGGTTGGAAACGACTGAAGCGACTCAGCAGCAGCAGCAGCAGCAGCATCTTCTATGGCCTGACTCTCCAAGAAGTGTTAACACTAAAGGTCAAACCAGTCTATCTTAAAGGAAATCAGTCCTGAATAATCATTAGAAGGGCTGATGTTGAAGCTGAAGCTCCAATTTTTTGGAGCATTTGTAATGTTTGGAACCTTAGGTATTTTATATTACCAATTATAGAGATTTCAGTTACATATTATTGGGTTGGCTATAAATACTCATTACGGAAAAACCCGAGTGAAATTCTTGGCCAACCCAAAACATTTGAATGGCACCACACTATGCATGAATCATTTTCACAGGCAGGCTATTTTGTCATTCAGTTTTCTATTGGGTACAAGGAATCAGGAGAGGAGGGAGAACAATACTCATTGTCTCCATCAGCGCTGGTGTGCGTGCCCAGCTCACACGCCTGCCCTGGGATCAGGCAGTCACAGCCTCACCTCTGTTCTAGTCTCTTTCCCTGGCCACTGGGGAGAAAGGCAGTCTTACACGACATGCTGGGACCATTCCTGTGAGTCTCTGGAGGACACAGAAGTAAGCATACTCTGAAGTATTCTATATATTGATCTAACAATTTAACTCTCAACAGAAAAGCTTATTTTTCCAACTTCTCAATTATTCTACGGCAGCTTTCAGGAGCTCCCGCGCACTCAAGACAGAGCAGATATGTCAGTTTCCTAATGCCAATTACGGTGCATTTATTCTTTCTCTGTGCCTTGTCTGCTGTCTGGGACACCCCTTTTTCAGAGCAGGACATGTGTGCATCAGGAATAAGTGCGGTATTAGAGAAAATGAACTTGAATTCATGTTTGGAGAGATATTTGGCCTCAGGCTTTGAAAAATTTGATGCAAAACTCCTGAGTTGACAATACACCCTTCCAGGGCCCCCTTCTGGTTGTTATTTGGCTTTCTCCACAAGTTTTCTGGTAGGGATGGCATGAAATGCCAGCATTCTGTTTCTTATGAGAATAGTTCCTCAAGAGGAACCAACAGAGTGGTTCCAGACTAAGACAGTTTCCCACAAGGCCTGAGAACTAGGTGGTCATCACACCCTCACAACTGCTTAGTCTGGCCCATCGCATTTTGAATAGATTAGATATTTCAGTGGATACCCTAAGCACATCAGCATTTTGGTTGATGGACACAGATCAACCTTGGACACACCTGGACACAGATAAGAGTAAGTTTCTGGGATCCCAAAGCAGAGCATGAGCTCCTAGAAGGACCAACCTGTGGGATGCTGCCTAGCCCTGGCTCCATTGCCTTTCCCACCTCGTCTTCATCTGATCTCTACAGGTTGTACATCAGTCTCTTCTGTGTGATCGAGCTGAATCAGCTCCTGAAAGTCTGACTAGTTCTGGCACAAAGAAAAATTTATTTATTTCTTTTGACTTCTAGGAGCAAATCTTGGAATGTGGTGATACAAGGCAAGTGGTTTAACTGCCTGGCTGGTCTCCCCTTATTAGCAGCTCTGTTTCCTTGACCTCTAGCTGAAACCGACTTCTAATAAAAAAAATACATAAGAAGGTATTAATATTTTCTGGAAAATTAATAACAGTGGAATTAGTTGCTATTCTGTTTGCTGTAACAAGGTAGAAAATGAAAATTGATCTTCAATTAATTTACATAAAATTAATTTCTGATTTGAAAACTATAAAGTAGTGATTTTAATATTGGAGGTCTATCGATCAAGGTAAACAATAAAGTCAGTATACTTATAAAAGGCATTCATTTGTTAACACAAGAGGAATAAAAGAGCAGCTATATAAAATAAGACTGAGTTAGAATGGTTGACTTTTAATGACAATAAAGAATTTTCCAGTGTTTGGCAAAAAAGGATTATATTTATTTTTATTTCATCTTAGTTCCTTACCTAGTTTCAGAGATATTTAAGTCTGACTGAAATTAGGAGGAAGAATTTTACTTATTTATAAGAAAGTTCAATAAGGTTAAACATTGAAACTAGAGTTTGTGAACTTCAAGAAAGGGCCCAAATTCTTAAGATTCCTTACCTTGCAAAAGTGCTGTTCTCTTTTAGTTTTAAACTATTTAATGCAAGCCCAGGAGTCTGAATTTAACTGTATTCAGTGAATCTAACCCATGCTGGGCAGATTCACAAACTGGCATCTGATGAGGCTTTGGGGCTGGGGGGGATGTCTGGTGTAGCATTGCAGGATACGCTTTCTGGAAGCCCTGCCCCAGAGTTCTGCTCTGTGCTCCGACTGGTTAGGCCTGGAGCGTTCTCCTTGGTGGGAACAACTTGAACAACTGATTTCTGACCTTCTCTGAAGCCTTAGGCTATTTAGAGAGCTGGTGAGAGCTTTGGGAAGAAGACTGAGAGACTATCCTGCTTGTTTTGGTTTGTTTTTATTCCCAGGGATACATTCATATTATGATGACAAAATGGATCACTTATTACTGATGTGTGCCAGGCCAAATATGGAGGTGATACTCAGGACAAATAACTAGACTTTCCCCCCTAAAGATGTTCCTGAGAATAATCTCTTTACTTCCTCAGCTGCAAGCCTGGAGTAAGCTGTAAAAAATAAACAAACACACCCTATTGATAAACAAGGAGAAAATGAGGTAAGAGGTGTGCCGTGGGGCTCCTTCTAGCCTTCTGTCAACTTCAATTAACAAGCAAAGCTCCAGCGCTCATTACCCTGAGGTTACAACCTAGTGGATAGTTATTTAGCTGCTTTTAAGGGGAAGCCGTAATTACAGCGTCGCCAAATGCAGAGTACAGGCCTTCTGTCCCTCCCCCTTCAAAAGTGCCAGAGAGGCCAACGTATCTTCACGCTGTTCTAATCAAAAAGTCCCCAGTGATCTCTCCATCCCCCGGCATTTCCTACCCTCCCAGGAATAACAGCAACAAGTTTTCTCCCTAAAGTAAGCAAGCAGACACTTTCAGGACAGTTGGAGACCTTGACCGTCTCGGCCAGTTTATCAGCCTCCAGGAAAGTCCGGAGCACTTCACTCCATCCTGAGCTGCAGCAGCCCTTGCGGTGTCAAGCCTGTTTCACAAGCTGAAACTCCTGGAGGTTAAGTGCCCACAGATATGGGTTAGTGCTGCTCATTTATTCATAAGCTGAGTGCCTGCCACGGTGACTGGGCTTTCCTGGTGGCTAAGACAGTGAAGAATCCACCCGCAATGCGAGTGACCTGGGTTCAGTCCCTGGGTGGGGAAGATCCCTTGGAGAAGGGAATGGCAACCCAGTCCAGTATTCTTGCCTGGAGAATTCCATGGGCAGAGGAGCCTGGCAGGCTACAGTCCATGGGGTCGCAAAGAGTCAGACACGATTGAGCCACTAACACACACGTACCATGGTGATTGGTTTTGGAGACACGAAGATGGGCAGGGCAGCTCTGGGGGGAAAACTAGTCCCCTGCGAGAAGGGCCCATAGGCGTCTGCAGAAAAAGGGGCCCAGTGTGGACAGAGGGTCAACACACCCTAGAACGGGAAGAAGTCATGGTAGAATTTCCAGCCCTGTTTTATGTTCATCTGTACTTCTGTGTTTGGAAGGAAAAAGGCAGAGGCAGGACATTTTGACGCCGGTCATGTTACCACTGGATCTGGAGCTTCATTCATCAAGGAAGTTGTAGATCATCTGTTCCAACGCTTTAATTCTCCCTCCATCTTCCTTCCCTCCTCCCCAACCTCACTGAACCAGTCTTTCCAGCTGTCCTTGGAAGGAAATAATAAACACGCGTATAGTTTAAGTATGACAATCCCATACAGAGCTGCGTCTGGGCCTCCGCTGCTGTGTAAACCAGGCTCGTGTATCGTAAAACCGCAACGAGCATCCCTGCCCTTAAAGCCTGTTTCCGTCTGGTTCTCATATTGAGACACTTCGCCACTCTCATCTTAGGTGGCCCCACCGCAGAAGGCAGCTGTCCTAGCAAAGGGCAGCCGAGGGAAGACCTGGAGAGCCCGGCCAGGACCTCCTCCCCACCTGCTTCCTCCACTGGCCCTGAGCTGGGCGCTCAGCTCACCTCCCGCTCTCCAAGCTGAAGACACGGCCTCCCCACATCACACAGTTCACCCCTTCTGCGAATGCAACGAGCCAGATCTGGGCACGCCCTCCATTCTCACCTCTGTCTACACTGGTCACAATCTGTGACTCCTCCCACCTGCCCAAGCCCCGTGGAAGGAAGTGGGGAGGGCGACGGTGGCTGGGGGGTGGAGAGGGGGGAGCAGTGGGGTAGAAGGATCGCAGGGGGTGGCTGATGTGACATGACCTTTTGACACTCAGCACTTCCCAAAACTATGATTGTTTTCTCAACACGCGCTCAGTCGCGCGGTCGTGTCTGACTCTGCCACCTCACGGACTGTGGCCATCCAGGCTCCTCTGTCCCTGGGATTCTCCAGGCAAGAATACTAGGGCGGTTTGCCATTTTTTGCCATTTCCTCCTCCAAGGAATCTTCCTGACCCAGGGATTGAACACACATCTACCCACATCTCCTACATCTCAGGCAGATTCTTTACCCCTGAGCCACGGGGAAAGTCCCATGGAAGGAACTGGGGGCAGGGGTGATGATACGACATGACCTTTTAACATTCAGCAAAGCTGAATGTTTAACATTCCCAAAGCTGTGATTGCTTTTTCAATAAATGAAACAAAATGATCACCTCCTGCTTTTCAGATTTCATGCTACAGCTTAGAGCAGGTTGACCTAGATGTGTCTCCGTAGTTTGTAATGTTTTATGTTGATTTTTATCGGAGGCACTGTACACTATGTGGGATTTTAGTTCCCCCACCAGGAATCAAACCTGTGCCTCCTGCATTGGAAACATGAAGTCTTAACCAGGGGACCACCAGGGAAATCCCTGCAACATTTTAAGTTAAGGTAGGATGTGTGATGGAGCTGAGGCTCCAATATTTTGGCTACCTAATGCGAATGACTAACTCCCTGGAAAAGTCCCTGATGCTGGGAAAGAATGAGGGCAGAAAGAAAAGAGGGCGTCAGAGGATGAGATGGCTGGACGGCATCACTGAATCAACGGACGTAAACCTGGGCAAACTTCGGGAGATGGTGTGGGACAAGGAGACCTGGCGTGTTGCAGTCCATGGGGTTGCAAAGAGTCGGATAAGACTAGAAGACCGAACATCAACATCAAGGATATGAGAGCACCAGGTGGGAAACGAGAACCCCACCGTCTGATGAGGTGGTGTTTACCTCGAGTTCTAAACTGGGGAAATTCTGTTTTTCGCCAATGGCAGAAGGTATGTTTCCTTCCTCCCTCCCAACCCCGGGCTGGATCTTTGGCTCCTCCTTGCACTGGCCTTGGCTCCCACAGACTCTCGAGGTGTGTGATCTAGGTGTAAGAGCCCCAGGAAAGAGGCTTGGGGAGGGTTCTCCAAGTGAAGGAGAGAAAAGCTATGCCTGGGAGCTGCAGTTGGAAGTGCTGTTTCTTTCTTTCTAGCCTCACCCGGTTCGCGCTTCATTTCACATCTGCAGCATGCAAAGGAGAGCACTGTTGATCCTCGCAGATACTGGATTGCTACGCTGCTTATCTGGTCTTCATAACTGTCTGCTTGATTCTCATTTCTCTTCCCTCCCAATGTGCTTAATCGCTTCTCTCTTGACCCTGAAGTTGTTGGTCTGTCCAAGCCAGCAGGCTGACTCCCACAGCCGTGGGGCCTGGGGAATGAATGGATCAGTCACACAGGGCTCTTTGTTTTCTAGGCTTCATTATTAACAGATCATCAAAGGACGATGGGCCTTGTACTAGGGTATGGAAAGATAGCCCTGTTGCTTAATTGTTGCCTAATTTAACTCAGCCAAGGATGTGGTTTCTTGACAAGGTGAAGTTTTGTTGAAAGGGGTGTCTGAGATGATGATGTTGTACATCAAACCAGCCATATGATTACCTATTTACCTTTCCTTACGAGTGTATTTTATCATAGCTATACTCTTGAAAATAGGTATTGATGTTAAAATTTTATTTTATTTATTAATTTTTTAAAATCGGAGTTTAGTTGCTTTGTAATGTTGCATTAGTTTCTATGGTGATATATGTATTATATAGCAGAGTGCATCAGCTCTCTGTTTACGTATATCCCCTCTTTTTTGGATTTCCTTCCCATTTAGGTCACCACAAACGACTGAGTCGAGTTCCCTGAGCTATACAGTAGGTTCTCATTAGTTATCTATTTTATCCACGCTGTCAATAGTGTACATATGTCAGTGGTGTGTGTAGTGTCAAAGTATATATATGAAGTTGAAATTAAAAAAAAAATTATGGTAACCACTAGTGCAGAGGTGTTATTTAAGACTCTGGTGAAATGAAAAAGTTGTTCGTAAGTGAATAATTTTTCATTTAGTTTCTATAAAAATAAGTATACCAAAAGTGAAAGTTAGCCTCACAGTCGTATCAGACTCTTTGTGACCCCGTGGACCGCAGCCTGCCAGGCTCCTCTGTCCATGGGATTCTCCAGGCGAGAGTACTGGCGTGGGTTGCCATTTCCATCTCCAGGGGATCTTCCTGACCCAGGGATCTAACCTGGGTCTCCTGCATTGCAGGCAGATTCTTTACCAACTGAGCTCCTAGGGAAGTCCAGTACACCAAAGGTTGAATTAAAGCAAGGGCAGGCTGCACTGTGCCACGTGTCACACGGAGCCCCCAAGGCTGAGGCCTGCATACTCATCTCTGTCTGCTCACTTGGACTGCCCCTGACATGGTCCCGGCTGGGTACCAACCCGAGGCTCCTTTTCCTGCTGGCAAATTCCATTCTGGCAGTGACTCAGTATGACATCATTCGCGTCAACGTTATCAAGGCGGGAAGGATTCTAGGGCTTGTTGCTACAACTGCAGGCGGGATCAACGCCCCGTGACCGGCAGAGTACCTGTCAGCAGTTCTCAGCACGTAGCTCAATATGGAGTCGTTCCCTGGAAAACGACTGTCCCTCTTGGACAAACTGACCCCTCCACGGATGTGACTCCCAAGTCTGATTAGAAATTTGCATCCAATGGCTCTGACCTCTTGTGCTGGGTCTGTTCCCTCTTTAGTAGCATTTTCTCAAGTGGGGCCCAGAGAGGACTTGCCTGCCCTAATGGCTAATGACACTTCCGTATCTAAATGTGCTTCCTCCCTGCGTAATAATCACTTTCCCTTTAGAGTGTCCTTATCTTGACATCATCTCGGGACGATCCCCTGGAGAAGAAACAGCAACCCACTCCAGTGTTCCTGCCTGGAGAATCCCATGGACAGAGGAGCCTTGCGGGCTATAGTCCATGGGGTCGCAAAAGTCAGACACGACTGAAGCAACTTAGCACAGCACATTCTGATCTTGACATCACCTCAAGATAAGTCTTCAGATACTGATGGATACATCTTGAACATATTTGTGGATGTGACATGAATTCAAAATTTTAATCAATGAACTAGATTTGGAGACATCTTTTGGCCCTCAGACTTATGTGTATAGACACAGAAATGAATTAATAAGTATAATAAAGAAAAAAACAACCCTGCCAGTATCAACAAAATGGAAATTACCTGGAGAGAAAACCAGCCTTGACTAAGGGAAATGTCTAAATTATAGTTTTAAAATGCAATTCAGTTATTATTTATATGCTAATTGACATTCATTCTGTTCCGGCCTGCGTTATTAGGAGTGTGTGTGTGTGTGTGTGTGTGTGTGTGTGCTGGGTCCTCCCTCCTTCTCTAAAATGTAAGCTCATTGTTGTTTAGTCTTTGCAACCCCTTGGACTGTGGCCTGCCAGGCTTCTCTGTCCATGGATTTTTTCAGGCAAGAAAACCACTGGAGTGGATTTGCCATTCCTTTCCCCAGGGGATCTTCCTGACTCAGGGATCGAACCCGTGTCTTCTCCACTGCAGGTAGGTTCTTTACAGCTGAGGCACCAGGGAAGCCCTGAAAGCTCCTACAGGTAAGGATTTATTCAAACCCGGGGCCTGTGTGTCCATGAGCGCTGCTATTTCTGCTACTAATGCTTCTGGCCCACTTACCCCAAATCAGTGATCAGATCTTGCCAGCTCACACCTCACCAGGCAGCTTTTGACTTCAAGCTCCTTTTAGAGGCATTGGCACCACCGTGATACTTCCGCTTTAGGGCACTTACACTCTGAGAGAGGAACAGGCCGGGTTTTGTCTTCTCTCTCTCTTTACTCAGAAGAACCGAGTAGTAGTAACATCTGCCAGGTTCCTGAAGGGGAGTGGAGCCAAACAGTGGTATATGCCATATAATAACACAGGGTGTAGGCTCTGTGTGCGTGTGACAGGCTCCCGAGGGGGAATGGAGCCAAACAGTGGTATATGCAGTACAATAACACAGTGTGTGCATGCGGTGTCTGTGTGATGGAAAGCATGAATCCAAAGGAATTTGAAATGAACATAATGGAGTAATGAGGATGAATAGTTCCATTAAGTCTAGTTGAGGAATATCTAGTTATAGGATATGGGAAAAAAAAAACAAAAACCTGATGATGATGGGAAATGAGGCTAGGGTCATGGCCGGGTCTCCAGTGCAGCCGGGCCTGTGTATCAGCACCCTACGAGAACGGCCAGAGGCGCCCGGGCGTAAACCTACAAGTTAATCATTTTCATTTGCAATGTGGGGCGGTGGCAAAACGCAGGGAGAAATGTCACGCCATGTGGATGTGTACAGGGAAAGCCACTGTCGCCCTGAGCACCTGCTTTCACCCCTTACACACGAGGGCTTCTGCCTAAGCAGCAGTGAGATTCCAAGGGCAGTCTTGTAGGTCAAATGCAAACACATCCCAGAACGGCAGCTTAAGTAGAAAGTGGGCGATGGGGAAAGACTACAGTCTTTATTAGATGAAAGGTCAGCATTCACGGGTAAGAAGAAAGAGGTGGTGTCTGGGGGGCCAGGAAGTGATGGAAGAAGACATTCCAAAGTACGCTGCCTGGCCAAGCTCAGGAATGGGTTTCAGTTAGCAAAGGAAGGAAGCCAGGAACTCTTGCTTTCTGAAGCCCAGCGATAGGGGCTGAGAAGAGGCCCAGGTGAGCAGATGAGAGATATGCTCGGCAGGAGCATGAACTAGTCCACGGGGGTGAGGGTTTTTTTTGCTGAGCCCTGAAAGACCCAAGGAGCTTGAACATTCCAAAAAATAAAAATAAAATAAAATCCAACTAGACTTTTGCTTACTTTTGCTTAAGGCTTCCCTGGTGGCTCAGATGGTAAAGCGTCTGCCTGCATGGCGGGAGCCCTGGGTTCGATCCCTGAGTTAGGAAGATTCCCTGGAGAAGGAAATGGCAACCCATTCCAGTACTCTTGCCTGGAAAATTTCATGGATGGAGGAGTCTGGTGAGCTACAGTCCATGGGGCCACAAAGAGTCGAACGCGACTGAGCTTCTTCACTTTCTTTCTCTCTTTTGCTCACAGCCATTCATAATCATCTTAGTTTGCTGCGAAAGGTCTGTGGGGATTGGCCCCTTTCTCCTAGAATGAGAGTGGTTTGAGGGATAATTCTGATTCTACAGCTGATGCTAAATCCACGCCGGGCAACAGGGACTTTCTCCAGCGCCCTGCAGTTTGTGTAGTCATGAATGACAGCTACGCGGGCTGGCTCTCCTCCGTGGGCCTCCCCACCCACTCAGGTTCCCTCTCCTCCGCTGTCGGCCCAGCTTTGCGCCCTGGGAGGCTGACCGCGAAGGCTGCCTCCCCTTCGCTGGCTGGCTTCTCAGCGGGTTCAGAGGCTGGAAGGAGAGAGAGACGCCAGTGTTTCTGCCCTGCCCCCTCCTCGCTCTGTCTGTATCTTTGGCAGCCGCCCCATGTCTCTCTCCAGCCTGAGCTTTCACTGGATCTTGGTATCACCTCTGCTGCCCTTGCCCTTGCAGACTAGACTGGGAACACCTTCCCACCGTTGCCAGTCTCTGGGAGCCACGACACCCCTGGTTTGCTCACTTAGCCCTGCCCACACCTCTGGCTCAACACCTTGACCAAACCCTGAACTGGGAACACTGACTGCGGAGTATTGTTATGGCCAGGCTCTATTCTCAGTCCTCTGTGCACACTGACCCACGTCAGCCTCCCAAACTTTATTCTCGGGCCAAGGCACAGAAAGGTTAAGACGCTTGCCCAAGGCCTCCCAGTAAGTGGCAGAGTCAAGTTCAGACCCAGGTATCTGAACTCTAGGTTCCTGAGTACTTAACCACTGATTCATCCTAGCTCTTTCTCTAGCTTGAGTCACTTCCTTGGAGCACAGCTGAAAAAAGGAGAGCATGAACTCAAGACCTCTAAAAATACGTGCCCCAGAGATTCATATACTAAAGCTTACTCATAGGAAAATCTCTCAGATCACAATTCACTCTTGTTTTATGCCTAATTATGACAGGCTATCAAATTTCCCATCACAGTGGTTCTCAGCCTTGGTTGTACAAGAGAATCATCTGGGGAGTTTTAATCCGTCCCTATGCCCAGGCCGTGCCCTCGACTGAATGCTTCCACAATGCTGCAGATGGAGCCCAGGCATGGATAATTTATTAAGCTCCCAGGAGATTTCAGCATGCCGCCAAAATCTGAGAACCACCGTCCTGACCCACAGCGGCAGTTACTGGAAGGCAGGGTTATGAGTGGGCAGGCCTGGTGATACAAACAAGGGGTAGCAGCTGGCAGCGGTCCAAGTGGAGAATGGAGAGGAGCCACGGAGAGTTTGCACAAGAACCAACGACAAATAAAAAATAAAGCAAGACCTGGGTTCACTTAGTGCAAATTGCTCCTAGGTCTGAAGACATTGTTTTCTTGCTATTACATTCTAGTAATGGTTCGGAGTCACTTTAAAAGGTAGAGTTATCGTCCATATACTTTGTTTAATGAAGCAAAGGGACAGGTATACTTTTCAGAAAACTTTTAACCCTAAATATTACATCAGTGAAGTTATTCTTAACCAAACTATCTGGAAGATATGCTTAAAATACAATATTTCAGATTGATCTGTAGATGCCAAATAAAGAAGGAATTGCTATTTGACAACAAACGTTTATCAAAACACACTTGCTGACCTTCAGCAGAAGCTTAGCTCACCTGCTCTTGATTCGTGGTCATGGTTGACATTTTTACATTTTTTGGTCTAACGTGGTGTTTGGCCTTGGTGGAAACAGGGGCTGCTGCCAGGGGCTGGTCCTCCTGGAGATGGTCGGTACAGGGAAAATGCAGGCTTCGTGTGTCTAAATGTCGGATGCGGTCTCCTAGTTGTTATTGTTGGTTGTTCCTTTTGGACTGGGGTTGGAATATTCCACCAGTCCGTTCCTGATGGCAGACCAAACAGCGTTTATTCCTTTCTTATGTTTCTCGTGGCTGGTCTTCTTGTTTACATGCTTGGCTGCACAAAACTGATGTGGGATGTGGTGATGGTTTGCACGCTGCTGAGTGGCTGGCTCTGTTCCACTTGCTGCGCCCTGATGGCTTGCTTCTGCCCCCTCCCCATGCTGCCCACCCTGAGCTCAGAAGCAGGGCCACTGACCAAGGGGAGATTCGACAGTGGCCACTCCACACCCAAAGAGGACCCTCTTCTCCTTTCACCTGCCTCACTCCTGTATCTCTGCTCCCACTAATGCCTCCCCAGAACCCCCTTGCTCTCAAAGGGCCCTGGTGCTCTTATTTTTTATTAGCCCACCATGAAAATACAGATCCAGCCCAGTTCACTAGGGGAACTTTGGGGTGTGGCTCCTGGAGACTGTCTTACAGGGACAGCCTTGCACAGACAGGCCCTGCTGAAGGTCTCATCCTGGGTGCTGGTGGCATTTGGGGCCACATCGTCCTAGGGGGTGGTCCTGTGCAGGTAGGATGTTTCCCAGCATCCCTGGCCTCTACCCACCAGGTACCAGTGGTATCTCTTCCTCCAGGCTGTGACAGTGAAAAATGTCTCCAGACATTGCCTGGGGTGGGTGTAGGGGACTAACATCCTTGGTTGAGAACCACATGTATAGACCCCAAATGTCAAATTCCACTGGATGCCGGGGTCAAGGACTGCAGTCTGGACAAGTTTTGCACCAGAAGCTGGCTGTGAGATGTGCAGGCTGCTGTCCTCTATTAAAAGCCTCGTCATGGGGATGAGTAGTGACTCCTGCTGCTATGGCCCCCCGGCTGATGAGGAACTTTCCAGCAGTCAGAGGTATCCCAAGGTGAAATGAGTGGCTTCCACTGGCTTCCAGGAAGACCCTGGTCTTCCCTTCCAGAGTAGGCTGGTATCTTCTCTTTGCTCTTCCAGAAGCATCTCCACTCTTCTCCCCCTTCTCTGTGGCCCAGACTCTCATCTGCAGGGACTCCAGAGATGGGCTTCCTTGCCCTCTGGCTTTTAGTTGGAGGGAAGGAGCAGGTGAAGTCAAGCTGTTGATTCCTCATGTTCCCTTGTCCTGCAGGGCCGCTGAGGGCTGGCTGTGCCCCCTCTGCATGCTCGGCCTCCTCGGGCCCACGGATGGTCGGGGGGCCTCTCTGCACCAGCCCCGACAGCTGCACAACCTGTGGTTTTGCTCTGTCCAGCTCCTGATCGGAGCATCAAATCCTCTGAGCTCCTGTTAAAGTAGGACAATGCAGGTATATCATGTATTTCTTGCTGGGACCTTGTGTAGTACACAAAGTTGTGGGGACTTTATATATGTATATATTAAAAATTTTATTTTTAATTGGAAGGTAATCACTTTATAATATTGTGATGGCTTCTGCCATAAACCAACAGGGACTTTATATTGAGGGTCCATGGATCTGCAAGGCCTCTTCTGAGCCCCAGATCTAAGAGGCTATGGTAGGCACTGGTGAGTGTTTCAGTGGTCACTTGAACATTACTTTAAGGAGAAAAACTCTTTTATCTTGGCTGAGAGATAATGCATATTTATTCATAAGTGTCTATATTTGTGTTATTGCCATGGAGGAAAGACAGGCATATTCAGAATGCCAAGCACTAGTGTTGCAGACAGTATCGGTCGTTGGATCAAGAACCACTCCAACAAGCCCTTCTTTCTCTCTCAGAATCCTGGCTGTTACCACCCTCCTTGGAGTGGCCATGTCCTTCAAGAGACCCTGGGCTGTTTCCCAGCCCCGGGTTGTGAGTACTGATGTACTTTACTCTTCCTGCTAAGATGAGCTTTGGCATGGGTGTGTGATGCATTCGGAATTAGTTGGAAAGGCAGTTCTTCAGAGCGGCTACTAGTAAAGTTTCCTCGTAGGAAGACACACAGGTAAAGGCTCTTCCCTTTATCCCACCTCTGGACACTGTGAGGATGCCACAGCTCTGGATATCACAGCTGCAGCAGCCTTCTTGCCACCAGGAGGAGAGTGGAGCTCAAAGATGAAGGGATCTTGGTCCTTGATGCCATCTTTGAGTCAATGAATTGACCGAACTTAGAGCTACTCTTCTTCAGAGTTATACCATGTGACACAGTAGATGCTCTTATTGTTTAAGCTACTTCTACCTGTCATTTCTGGTACTTGGCCAGGAGCCCAAAGTACCCTCATATGCTGCTGTCCGGTGTGCACCTCGTTAATCCGGTAATGAACTGCAGGGATTAAAAACGTCATGCTAAGCCTTGAAGCAGCATTTCCTCACTCTCTCCTTGAAACTCTTAAAATCTGACTTTCGCGTTCGCGTGCTCTCCAGGGTTTTCCTTGGCCCCACTGGCTGCCCCATTTCCCACTTTCTGGGATTCTCCTCTTCTTGTGGGGACTCTTTTTTTCCCCGGTGATAGTCACCACCTGGGTGCCCTCAGCCAGTGCCCTAAATCACATCACCATGCGGGCACTGATGGCTCCATAAGTAAATCTCCAGACTGGCCCCCTGTCGTTCAGTCCTGTGTATGCAATTGCCTGGCTAGCTGATAGACCACCCCAACTTCACACATCCCAAACAAATCCTTGGGGTGTCCCCCCACCCCCGCAAACTTCTCCAGGCTTCTATATCTCAGTCAATGGCATCCTCTTTTCGCACAGGCCAAAATATCAGAGTCATCCTTTCCTCCTTTCTTATCCCACAACATGGAGCCCAAGCATGCTCGGTAGCTCAGCTGTGTCCCTTTGCGACCCCATGGACTGTAGCCCGCCAGACTTTTCTGTCCATGGGATTTCCCAGGTGAAAATACTGGAGGGGGTTGCCATTTCCTCCTCCAGGGGATCCTCCCGACCTAGGGATCAAACAGACATCTCCTGCATTGGTAGGCAGATTCTTCGCCACTGAGCCAGCTGGGAAACCCACGGAAGCTATACCCTACATCTTCCTGTTAACAAATGTTCCATTGATTTCTTGTGTCTTTCACCCTGCTGGTCTGAGCCTCGAATCTCTCTGTCCTGCACCACAGCGACAGCTTCTGGTTCTTCTTACTTCTCTGGCCATTCTACCATCAGCCCTCAGCACATGAGCCTCAGGGATTTTTTCCAGAATAAGTCAGATCTTGTTATTTCCCTGCTCAAACACCCTGTGGTTTCCCATCTCACTTAGAATACACTCAAAAGTCACTATGCTGGCCTACACGACCCCATTGGGTTTGGTCTCTAGAAGCCCCTCCAGCGACTCTTTACTGCAACACTATGGGCCTTATGTATTTTTCCTTGAACATGTTTTCTTTCCCTCAAGAACGTGTTTTCTTTCCTTACGACCTCTGCACTGACCACTCCGCATGTCTGGAATGTTCTTCAACCAACAAGCCTCATGTCACATCACTAATTTGTTTTTATTGAAGCAGAATTGATTTACAATATCATATTGGTTTCAGGTATACAACATAGTGATACAACAATTTTTACAGATTATACTCATATACAAAATATGGGCTGTCTTCCCTGTTGTACAAGACATCCTTTTAGCTTATTTATTTTATTCTTTAGCTCATTTATATTTATTTATTTTTTTTAGAAGTTTGTGCCTCTGAGTCCCCTGTTCCTATCTCACCTCTCCCCACTCCCCTCTGCCATTTGTAACCACCAGTGTATTCTCTATAACAGACACTTTTCAGTTTCTTCAGGTCTCCACTGAACTGCCAGCCATCTCAGAAAGAACTTCCTTTAATCCTCTACCAAACTAGCATTTCTTTTCATTCTCTGTCTCTTTACCCTGCTTTATTTCTTATCTTTATAAAGCCCCACTCCTTGATAATCGATTGCATATGTGTTTATTTGCTTGTTATCTCTCTCTCTGACTTGAATATAATCTCTGTGGGACCAGGGATTTTGTTTTGTTTGCTGCTGTGTTCCTGCACGTTAAACAATACCTGGCCGTGGATTCGCTGAATGAATGAATGACTCAGATCCAGTATTCCTTTGTTGTATAGCGGGGAGCTTACGTGGGATCTCAGGTTACAAAGAGGGAAAAAAGGCAGCTAGGATTTGGACCCAAACCTGTACTCTTTTGGTCCAGAACTCTTCCTATTACCTTATACTGTCACCTACTTGCATAAGTTAATGATTATTTTCCTTCAAAGGTAATTTGTGATTTTATAGGGAGCAAAGTCACCTAGCCCAGAAATGGGTTTCCAATTGGGCAGTTTGCGTCAACAAGCCAGGAAGGAGACGGTATATGTGTGTGTGTGTGTGTGTTGGAAAAAAGGCAGCTAGGATTTGGACCCAAACCTGTACTCTTTTGGTCCAGAACTCTTCCTATTACCTTATACTGTCACCTACTTGCATAAGTTAATGATTATTTTCCTTCAAAGGTAATTTGTGATTTTATAGGGAGCAAAGTCACCTAGCCCAGAAATGGGTTTCCAATTGGGCAGTTTGCGTCAACAAGCCAGGAAGGAGACGGTATATGTGTGTGTGTGTGTGTGTGTTTGCTGGGTGCCAAGCGGGGGCCAAGAGTCTTCCTGGACTTGGATATCATATCACACCACAAAACCAATCTAGCATGTAGCCTGGGCTGTTGTTTACCCTATAGCAAGTAGATGCCTCTTAATGAAGGACTCAGTTTTCTAAGGATTTTAAGAGCAGTGAGAGAAAATGAAATGACACATCCAAACTGCAGGATAGGGAGTCTGTGTTCAGGATTAAGGTTGGGTCTTTAAAGACCAGACCTCCTTTCAGAAAATTCAGTTCAGTCTGAGACATTCAAATCATATGAGAAACGTACCTGAAGGTGTTAACCAAGTAACCTAGTTTAAGTTGGATCAGCTAATAATAAAATCTACCCTTTATTGAGTGCTTACTATGTTCCAGATGCTGTTTATTTTTGATAAAATCAATAGCCATTGTTAACATTTATTTGTAGCTTATTACATGACGAGATTGCATAGTTTTAAGTGTTTAACAAGTTCACTTGACCTTCGTGAGAAGACCCATAAGGAGGGTGCTAGTATTTTCTGCATTTTGCTAATTAGAAAACTGAATTCTAGAGGACTGCTCAGCAGTAAGTGGTCAAACTGGGATTTGAACACAGGCAATTTGACCTACAGGCTGTGCTATACTAAACCGCATAGATGCGCTCTCTCATTTAATGATCACAACTCTAGGAAATAGATACTATCACTTCCTCTTTATAAAGTTCCTGTCTTGAATTGCTGTAAAAGGATACAGGGGCTTAAGCCTCTAGTGAGTGCCTTTAGGATATCAGTCTTGAAGACATTGGTCAAGACTAACTCCCTTACAGTTTGTGATTGAGAAATCACAATACAGTTGTCTAAACACTGAAAACTATCAAACATTGCTGAGAAAATTAAAGAAGACCTAGAGAAGAGGAGATATACAATGTATTCATGGATCAAAACATTCAATAGTGGTAAGATGTCAATTCTCCCTAAACTGATTTATACATTCAGTATCATATCAATCGAAAGAGCATGTTTTTTTTTTCTTTTAGAAATTGAAAAACTGATTATAAACCTCATACAGAAGTACAAAGGACCTAGAACAGCAAAAACAAAATAAAACAAACAGTAGTTCAAAAATGAAAAAATGATAAAAGAACAAAGTTGAAGAATTGATGCTACTTGACTTCAAAACTTATAAGCGACACTAATCAGACAATGGGTTCTGGCTTAAAGGCAGACAAATAGATGAATGGAACAAAGTCATATACAGACAGCTGATTTTTGATAAAAGTGCAAAAAAATTGAGTGGGGAAACACAGTCTTTCCAACATATGGTACTGGTATAATTGGATAGTCATATAAAATAATGAACTTCAATCTGTAACTTCTATCATATAAATATTAACTCAAAATGGATCAAAGAAAAATGTAAAACCAAAAACATAAACTTCTGGAAGGTAATGTAAGATAAACTGTTTGTAGCCTTGGGCTAGGTAAAGATTCCTTAGATATCACACCAAAAGCACAATCAATAAGAGAACAAACTAATAAATATGATTTCATCAAAATTTAAAATGTCTGCTCTCCCAAAGACAATGTTAACAGAATGAAAAGACAGGTCAGAGCCTGGAAGAAAATGTTCACTCCAGAAAATAATCATATTCAGAATTGATAAGAAACTCACAAAACTCAATAATTAGAAAACCTTAAAAATTGACAGACTCTATGAATGGACATTTTATTAAAGAAGACGTATTGATGACAAGTAAATGCAAGAACAGACATTCAGCATTATTAGTTATTAAGGAAATGCTAAGTAAAACCATGGTAAGATACCACTACAACTATCTGAATGGCTAAAATTAAAAGCAGAGAACATCATGAGAAATGCTGGGTTGGATGAATTGCAACCTGGAATCAAGCTTGCCAGGAGAAATATCACTAACCTCAGATATGCAGATAACACCACCCTTATGGCAGAAAGTGAAGAAAAACTAAAGAGCCTCTTGATGAAAGGGAAAGAGGAGAGTGAAAAAGTTAGCTCAAAGCTCAAAATTCAGAAAACTAAGATCATGGCATCTGGTCCCATCACTTCATGGCAAATAGATGGGGAAACAGTAGAAACAGTTGCTGACTTTATTTGGGGGGGGGCTCCAAAATCACTGCAGATGGTGATTGCAGCCATGAAATTAAAAGACACTTACTCCTTGGAAGGAAAGTTATGTCCAACTTAGACAGCATGTGAAAAAGCAGAGACATTACTTTGCCAACAAAGGTCTGTTGGTTTTTGAAAAACTGTCAAGGCTATGGTTTTTCCAGTAGTCATGTATGGATGTGAGAGTTGGACTATAAAGAAAGCTGGGCACCAAAGAATTGATGATTTTTAACTGTGGTGTTGGAGAAGACTTTTGAGAGTCCCTTGGACTGCAAGGCGATCCAACCAGTCCATCCTAAAGGAGATCAGTCCTGGGTGTTCACTGGAAGGACTGACGTTGAAGCTGAAACTACAGTAATTTGGCCACCTGATGTGAAGAGCTGCTTCATCTAAGAAGCCCCTGATGCTGGGAAAGATTGAGGGCAGGAGGAAAAGGTGATGACAGAGGATGAGATGGTTGGATGGCATCACTGACTCAATGGACATGAGTTTGGGTAAATGGGGGGGGGCTCCAAAATCACTGCAGATGGTGATTGCAGCCATGAAATTAAAAGACACTTACTCCTTGGAAGGAAAGTTATGTCCAACTTAGACAGCATGTGAAAAAGCAGAGACATTACTTTGCCAACAAAGGTCTGTTGGTTTTTGAAAAACTGTCAAGGCTATGGTTTTTCCAGTAGTCATGTATGGATGTGAGAGTTGGACTATAAAGAAAGCTGGGCACCAAAGAATTGATGATTTTTAACTGTGGTGTTGGAGAAGACTTTTGAGAGTCCCTTGGACTGCAAGGCGATCCAACCAGTCCATCCTAAAGGAGATCAGTCCTGGGTGTTCACTGGAAGGACTGACGTTGAAGCTGAAACTACAGTAATTTGGCCACCTGATGTGAAGAGCTGCTTCATCTAAGAAGCCCCTGATGCTGGGAAAGATTGAGGGCAGGAGGAAAAGGTGATGACAGAGGATGAGATGGTTGGATGGCATCACTGACTCAATGGACATGAGTTTGGGTAAACTCCAGGAGTTGGTGATGGACAGGAAGGCCTGGCGTGCTGCAGGCCATGGGGTTGCAAAGAGTCAGACAGACTGAGCAACTGAACTGAAAATTAAAAGAAAAATCTGACCATACCAAGTGTCAGCAAGCATATGGAGGAGATGGAACTCTCATACACCGTTGATGGGAATGTAGAATGGTACAACTGCTTTGGAACCCAACTTGTCAGTTTCTTAGAAAGCTAGGCATTAGACCTACCACATGACCTATTCATTCATTCCTAGGTATTTATTTAACCAAAAAAAAAGAGAACGTCCATCCATGCAAAGACTTCTGATTTTCCTCAGTAGAAGGAGTCAGAAAGAAGGTGTGTACTATAGGCTTCATTTATTAATATATTAATATCTAGGAACTGAAAATGCAATGGCAGAAAGGAGATCAATGGTTTCCTGGGACAGGTGTAGAAAGGGGCAGAAGGTGGGATTATAAAGGAACAAGAGAAAATTAGGGAGCAGGTGATGAATATGTTCATTATCTTGGTCATAGTAATGGTTTTACAGGTGTACATGTATGTCAACACTATCAGAATTTACAGTTTAAATATGTGCAGTTTACTGTATTCCAAATATACTTCAATAAAGCTACTTAAAAAAAAACAAGTAGTTAAATCTGTGGACATAGGTTTATATGTGTGTGACAAGCTGGCATGAAGTCACAGAGTATACGAACCCTCTCCCTAGACACACAAGGAGACAAGCAGATAGACACAAACAGGTACACATATTAACAAGAACACCTACAGACTAGAAACAATACCTTCGAGTTTTCAGGCTATATTCTTTATCCTCTCTGTCTCTGCCCTTTATTTTTGTTCAGACACTCAGTCGTGTCTCTTAGTGACCCCATGGATTGAAACACACCAGGCCTCCCTGTCCTTCACTATCTCCCAGAGTTTGTTCAAACTCATGTCCATTGAATTGGTGAGGCCATCCGACCACCGCATCCTCTATTGTCCCCTTCTCCTCCTGCCCTCAGTCTTTCCCAGCATCAGGGTCTTTTCCAGTGAGTTGGCTCTTTGCATCAGGTCACCAAAGTCTTAGAGCTTCAGCTTCAGCATTAGTCCTTCCAATGAATATTCAGAGTTGACTGCCCTTTATGTACGGTCCTATAAACTCCTGAGGTTCTGTGGTAGAGCTTTCTGAGCTTATTTTCACTTAAAAAGGATTGTGTGAACACTGAAGCCTTCAGTGTACAAGATTTCAGACAAAAGCTGTAGGAAGGAGAGTGGAGAAGGACCTACCTGTATAGCAGAAGGGAGAAGGGACAGGGCTAGGATGCTAACCCATCACCTGGTGGGTGAGAGGTGCCACTTACCCTTTCAGCTTCTAGAAGCTGAATTTTATAATGAGATGTCACTGTATTTATCACCTAGCAATTACTGTAATTGAATAAGGTGTGAAGAAAACCTGGAAAACATTAGTTGTCAATGACCATGGTATCTTTGATGAAGCTGTCTATGGTAGAGTCCCAGATGTAATTGAAAATCAGCCCACAGCCTGTTAAAACGGTTTAGGTTCTTTATGTCCCTTCATTCTATGTACTGCTTCTGGCTTATAATATGACAATTGTTTTGTCAGATCATGAAAGGCAGTCATATTATTAAAACATCTTGATTTTGACTTTATATATATGATTCAGTCAAAACTGAGTAAGGCTGGTCAGCTGCAGTTCGAGAAGAGTACGGAACGAGCCTGAGCTGTTGCTGAGTAATATTACTTCCTGTCCAGGTGCACCCCATAAAGTGATGTTTACCTCGAAGTATATAGCATGGTTTAAGGTCTGTTAGCTTCGTAAAACTGACTTTGTTGGCATGCTCAAGGTGGAACGGGCTCACAGTATCAGATAGAGATAGTTTAAAGTAAACACACCGGCTGGTAGACCAGAAAGGTGTGCGACAGCTCTGCCAGGAGGCTGGCTGCATGAGGAGCCGCATCATGACAAGGTCAAGTGGCGTCCAAAGAGTCATAGTTCCTGACAGTGGTTTGAGGCACTTGGGCCCACAGTAGGGATGCTCGTAAGAGAGCCATACCGCACGTTCAACACTCCCAAGACTTGTCTTCCCTAGACGGTTTCACGTTGTCGGGCTCTGCCATCCAGAGGGCTCCGCGACCCTCTGATTCTTTTAACTGCTCCCTTGGCCACCCAGCTCCTGTTTACACAGCCTTCATCCAAACAACCACTCCGTTTTCTACCCGTGAACTTAAAATCAAATATACACCCTCCTTGTTACTGTACCCCTAGATCTGTGGGCTGAAGTCTGAGATGCTCCCGTATACTTCTATTTGCCTTTCTTCCACAGTGGGCTATTTATATCCATCCTGCTTTTGCCATTTAGACACATTTGATCGATGCATTTTACCAGTTCCACTCTGAAAGTAACCTTATTCCCAAGTTCTGGAAAGACTCTTAACCAGCCAGCCCCCATCTCTCCCACTTCCCATACTGACCCTTGTTTTGAGCTCAAGCTTTGCCATAGATTAACCTGAGTTCAATGAATCCATTCATCTTGCTGTCTTAATAGGCTGTCACTCTATTTCCCCAACTTACAAGAAAAAATTTTTTTGAAGAAAGGGAGGGATTTTCCTGGTGGTTAAGACTCTGAGCTCCCTGTTCCCACTGCAGGGGGGCAAGGGTTCGATCCCTGGTCAGGGAACTAAAGTCTCCTATGCCTGTGCGGTGCAGCTGAAAAAAGAAAAGAAGAAAGAAGGGGTGCAGTGGGCATGGAAAGAAGAGAATGAGGTAGAAAGACTGCAGAATAAAGGCACATGTAATTAAATTCTGTACTATTTTTAATATCTGATCTGTAAACACGAAAATGTGATTGTCCTTTGGCTAAAAATATAATTTGGCACTGCTGTATATCTAATTCTATTATTACTGTTACTTGATTTTATGTGATAATGTTTGGATTAGATCAGCACCTTAATTTCCAGCCAAGTGGCAGTTATTTTTATTTCTTTTCCCGGTCTCGTTGTTATGGTGGTGGAGGGGAGACCTCAGAATATTAACTAGCTTGACAAAGATTCTTCAACCTAAGAGAACTAACGTGCACCTTTACTCCAGATGAGAAAAAAAATCCAGATATAGAACCTTCATGATCATCAAATGAGAGTTTAAAAAAATAGATATATAACTGAATGTTCAGTAGACATTGATGGAGACAGTCAGAGATGTGGCCAAGGTTTCTCCAGGCAACTTTCAGAACCTGACAAGGAGAACAGCCTTCCCTGGCCCATTTCCTCTTTCTTTATCAGGTATTTTTGGGAAACCTCTGTTGTTTCCTCACATTTGATTTCAACTGTGAGGAGGACATCAGGGCGTCTTTTTCGCAGGACAGAGTGATGATTGGGAATGGGGATGACACCATCCAGACTTTCTCGCTCCATAAATTCTGTCTGTCTCCACCCTTTAAGCTCTCTTGGTAGAATCGAGCACAAAACATAAGCCCTAATAGGTGACTCTGGCCTCTGAATAAAGCATTACAGGGTATTCTGTTTCTATTTTTCTTGACTTTCCGCAAAGTAATTTCATATCCCTTGGGAGCCAAGAGGCATTTCCTGTAATTAGGGTTTGCTACTGGCACTTGCTCCTTGAAACACTCATCTGTCCAGCTCCCAGGCTGAGAACTGTGCTGGAATTGTGAGTTCAGAGCAGGGGTGGTCATGGTCCTTCTCGCCCTGGAGTCCTGGATAGAAAGTTCTAGAAATAATACTCCAACTGTATGTTGAGACTTTTATGAGCCCTTTTATACACTAATTGGAAGCAACAGGAATGGGCAGGAGCCTCTTGGCTGGACTGAACTGCTGCTGATTGGCTGTGTGATGAGCTGTGTGTAACTTAGGCTCTTTGGGTCTCTTGCTTCAACTGAAAAAAAAAAAAAAACCCAAATAACAAAAACCTTGAAGGGATGGAAAGCAAGGGGGCATTTGAGGACTCTCTGAGGCAAACACTGTTATCATCTTTGTGCTTCTTAGTTCTCAGCCAGTAGCCTGCTGATGGAAGTGATTTACTCCATGTTCCTGGTCTGCTCCCTAGAAGTTCCCCCACCCTCTCTCTCTTCTTAGCCATACTGCTGGAAGGGGAGGACCCTGAGATGGTGGGGCCATATGATGGAAAGCCCAGATTCCTGAGGACAGCTGCCCAAGAAAGCCATGGACTCTCACAGGAGTGAGGACTGAACTGTACTGGGCTAGCCCCCCAAGATTATACAGGATTTACTTGTTATTGCAGCTCTCACCAGGATTATGCTGACTAGCATGTTCTTCCAGCTCTAAAATGCTGCATCTAATAAACAGCAGTCACGTATGGATGTGAGAGTCGGACCATAAAGAAGGCTGAGCACCGAAGAATTGATGCTTTTGAACTGTGGTGTCAGAGGAGACTCTTGAGAGTTCCTTAGACTGAAAGGAGATCCAATCAGTCAATCCTAAAGGAAATCAGTCTTGAATATTCACTGGAAGGACTGATGCTGAAGATGAAGCTCAAATACTTTGGCCACCTGATGTGAAGAACTGACTCATTGGAAAAGACCCTGATGCTGGGAGGCAGGAGGAGAAGGGGGGCAACAGAGGAAGAGATGGTTGGATGGCATCACCAACTTGATGGACATGAATTTCAGCAGGCTTTGGGAGTTGGTGATGGACAAGGAAGCCTGGCATGCTGCAATCCACGGGCTCGCAGAGAGTCAGACATGACTGAGTAACTGAACTGAACTGAATAAATGGCAAGTACAGATCAGAGATAGAGATTTGAACAGAGGAAGGAAGCTGGATGTAAGTCTGCTATTTACTTGATGTCTTTCTCAAACATGCGTTTCTGAAAGAGATGGTAAAAAATCAGAGGGGTCTGTGGGTAATACTTCAGTTTAGTCGCTCATTCATGTCCAACTCTTTGCTACCCTATGAATTGCAGCTCACCAGGCCTCCCTGTCCATCACCAACTCCTAGAGTTCACCCAAACTCATGTCCCTTGAGTTGGTGATGCCATCCAGCCATCTCATCTTCTGTTGTCCCCTTCTCCTCCTGCCCCCAATCCTTCCCAGCATCAGAGTCTTTTCTAATGAGTCAGTGAGGACAAAAAGCTCGCTGATTCCCGCACTCGTGATGTTTGTGGGGAGATGGTGAGTGTAGAGTCACCTCTGACTTCTCAGTGGCTGTGATGTTTCTGTTGTGCTGCTTCTATAATATTTTTTTTTTTTTGGTCACGTGGAAAGTGATCAGGTCTAGCTGGCTACTGGTCATTTCGAGGGAAAGAGCTGCCCTTTCCATGTTTTCAGTTTAATCCTTTTCCAGAACATGAGGACAAAAGCTCGCTGATTCCCGCACTCGTGATGTTTGTGGGGAGATGGTGAGTGTAGAGTCACCTCTGACTTCTCAGTGGCTGTGATGTTTCTGTTGTGCTGCTTCTATAATATTTTTTTTTTTTTGGTCACGTGGAAAGTGATCAGGTCTAGCTGGCTACTGGTCATTTCGAGGGAAAGAGCTGCCCTTTCCATGTTTTCAGTTTAATCCTTTTCCAGAACAGATTCCCATAAGAAAGTGTTTTAATCCCGACTTAATTGTACTGAGTGAAAGTACCATTTTCAAGAACCCCCCAAAGCTTCATACTTTAGAATAAATGAGGCCTCTCCATGGGAAAAGAAAGCCAGAAGATGCTGGGAAAGCACATGGCCCCATGTCAAACTGGACCTAGGTCAGCTGTCTCTTTGAGAGTGTTGCTTCTTCAAGGCTTTGTGATCCACAATCGAACATAGTCAGCCCTCACTGTTCCCACCCAGGGGAGCTCAACCTGACTTGACTTAGATGGGAGAGTTCAACCTCTGTCCAGATTTGTTTCTTTGCAGGTGCAACAGCTCTTATCCGTGCAGGACACTTCATCCTGGAATATGCTTCCCATTTTCCAGACAAGCTCAGGGGATCTGCGTCCCCTGATACAATCTCTGTCTGCACTAAATTGCCCCGTAGCAGTGATTTATATCCCAATAAAACTACATATTGAAACGGAGAGTTGGTTTGATTGTACACCAACATAATTTATGCATGTCTTAGTTTTGGAATAAACTTGGTATTATGCAAGGAGGTGAGGTCTTTGTGATGGGAGGTGTATTTTCACATCGACAGAGCTGGTGACAGTGAAGGACAGCAGAAAGAAATGTCCCCAGACACCTTTAGATCACCCTAGAATCTGAGAAATGTCCTCCTTCGAGGTAGGAGATGAATCGTCTCTTTTCCATTTGATGAAAGAAAGGGAAGGCAGCTAATTCTTTTTGGAGGGCTTCTTTGCATGAAACATAGTGCTAGCTTCTCTAAGTACATATTTTTTATTTAATCTGTCAACAGTCTAACATAAGTTGGCGTTATTCTCTTCACTTTGCAGAGGAGGAATCGGAGGTGGAGAGGGGTGAGAAATGTTAGTAAAGACTGGGGTAGAGATGTGAATCCTATCTCTTTGGCTCCAGAGAGCATCCTTTCCCCACTGAGCCACTCCGTCACCATCCTGCTGAGCTTTCTCTGTGTTTGCAGAATGGGTTCCACGTTTCAGGGTTTAGAATTAGTCACCTTTTAACCTACTGAGAGCCGTGATGAGAAATTTCTCAAGAAGATGATGGTGAATCCTTCCATCCACACGGGGACGTCCATTCACGTGTGTTGCTGTGGACGCTGCCGAGCACTGACCCGGGGGCCCCACTTGAGACCAAGCAATCATCCTGTCAGCGCTCGAGACTCGGCTGCTGGCAGCTCCCAGCTGAATCCCCCTGAGACCGTCCTTAACCGAAGACAGCGTCTCAGGCTGGTCTCAGGGAGGTCTCGCCTCCTCCCTGGGGCAGTCCACTCCCTGCGGCTGGTCCACCCATTGGCTTCAGTCCTGGACCCTCGGAAGGGCCACCGCAGAGGGTCTGCGCGCTTAGCCGGGGCCTTTACTGTGACTGCGCTGCGGTCAGCCCTCCGCCTAACCCTGCTTCCTTCACGGCTCGTACATATTCCTGAGACGGCTCCCCATCACCCCCCGCACGCCATTCTCCGTCTTTCCAGAGTTTGCTCCCCTGGGAACTCGACCTGGGAGGCTGCTAAACCAAACTTTCCCTGTGGATTCGTGTTGCATGTGTTTATCAGGGTTCTGGGCTCACGTGTCTTTGCAAGTTCATATGTTGAGGTCCCAGCCCCCCACATCTCAGAATGTGACTTGGCCTGGAGATAAGGTCTCTGAAGAGGGGATGAAGGGCCAGTGAGGTCATCAGAGCGGATGAGGCTCCAGTAGGACTGGTGTCCTTGTAAGAAGAGACGGGCGCACAGGCAGAGGTGGCCACGTGGGACACGGAGGCAAGCTGGCCGCCTCCAAGCCAAGGAGAAGGCCTCGGGAGAAACCGGACCGCTCCAGCCTGAGCTCGGCCTTCCTGCCTCCAGAACCGCGGGAACTACGTTTCTGTGAAGTCACTAGGGCTGGAGGACTCTGTAAAGACAGCCCCTGTGGACTAACAAAGGCAGATTTCGAGGTACTTCATTTCTGTCCCTCTTCTTTCATCTTTACTCTCAAGGAACAACTCAGAAATCTGAACAACTTAAATAGTCTTTTTAGGTGGGAGGAGGTAAGGTAATAATTCCCAGTAGGCAGCTTTCATATTCTCTAAAATATATCAAAGTAATCATATTTTTAAAGAGGTGAAAAAAGAGTGTGTGAACTACCCCCACTTCAATGAATTTTCCTTTTTAGGACATTTATCACAAGCCTGTAAATCCACCATCTGACAGCTAGTTTGGACCTGGAGTGAACTTATATTTAATGGGGAAAAAAGGACACCATTTTCAAGTTCTGTCCGTCAGCGCTGGCCTCTGTGAAGCAAAGACTCGGTCTGGCTTTCTTCTTTAGAGAAACCCTAACGGACCATGTCCAGCTGCCAGCTTCCTCCCTTCACACAAAGGGGAAGAGTCAGGGACGCCAGAGAAAAGGCTTTGCAGTTTAAAGAGTTTTTCCCTTCAGTTTTTTCCAAGCCAGCCTTTGACTCTCCCCAAGCAGCGTGTTGGGGAATGTTTAACTCCCGGCTTTCTAAACGCAAAACAACATGAAGCAGTTTCTGCCGATTTCTGTGCTGTAAATACCCCACCACGGCTGACATCAAGAGACTAGGGAAGAGTGCGAAGTGGGTCTGGGGGCTTGGCCAGCTGCCCCCACACACGCTGACTCCAGCTGGACGCAGAAGGTGCTCGCTGGCCTCTCTGCAGCCCTCAGCTAGCCCTCTAGGTGGGAGCTGCGATCTCCACTTCCTTTTTTGTTTGTTTGTTTTAATAAAGATATATTGATTTATTTGAAAACGCCGGGTCTCAGTTGCGGCAGGCAGGATCTGGTTCCCTGACCGGGGATAGAACCCGGGCCCCTGCGCTGGGAGCGCAGAGTCTTAGCCAGCGGACCACCAGGGGAGTCCCTCCACTTTCTCCTCACGCTGATATTTGCACTGATATTTGCTTCAGGGCCTGCTGGTGTTTGCTGAGCTCTTTGGTAAGTGCTTCCTTTTAAGAGTGTTTATGGATTTAGCACAGGTCTCCCCAAACAACCTTTTTGGGCCACATGCCCCCAAAAGCCTTTCTCATGGGGTCTGTCGCTCTTGGAGCCAGAAAACCGCAGCCTGAGGGGTCTCAGGGGATCAGCCTCGTCAGCGTAAGCCTGGCTCCCGGAGGCGTGTTGCCTCTCTGGCCTGTCCTCACACTCTGCCTCTCCATCTCCGCCTTTAGTGGTTTAGTTTAGCTGCACGGACGTTATTTCATCTGTGCTCTAGGACTGCAGGTCGCACTGGCTGTTGGCTGTTGGGTGTGCTCTTTGCCACCCTGTGGACTGTAGCTCGCCAGGCTCCTCTATCCACGGGGATTCTCCAGGCAGGAGGACTGGAGTGGGTTGCCATTTCCTACTCCAGGGGATCTCCCAACTCAGGGATCGAACCTGTGTCTCTTGCGTTTCCCGTATTGCAGGTGGGTTCTTTACCACTAGTGCCACCTGGGAAGCGGCCCCCACCCCCTCTCCAGGTCTGATTGGAGGGCTTGCCAAATGCAATTCTAAGCAACTTACATACATAATCGTCAAGAGAACCCCTTGAGGTAGATACTATTCTCACTCCCATTTTATAGATGAACAAACTGAGGCAAAGAGAGGTTAAATAACTTGTTCAAAGTCCTGCTACTCGTCAGTGGCGGCTCTGGGATTCGGATCGCGCAGTCTGACTTCACAGCCGTTTGTGCAGCTGCACATCGACTCGCCTTCTCCCCGAAGAGCAGCAGGAATATGTCCTTAGGAAGCCCTGAGAGCCGGGAATGAATGCTCCTTGTTAATAGGTGACGCTGAGAACTGCCAAATATTTACATCCTACATAATCTACTGTCACGTAAGTGTGTGTGTGTGTGTGTATAATATTTTAAATAAATTTCAGTGATGGGGAAAAAAAATCACTCCAAAGTTGTGAAATTAATGTTCTCAAAGATCCCTTGGACTCTGAATGTAGATAAGCAAACTGAGGATTCCAGGTGGTAGGAGTGTCTGGTTTTCAAGTTGAGGGTACCAAAAGTTGAGAGGTGAGATGAGGTGAAGTCGCTCAGTCATGTCCGACTCTTTGCGACCCCGTGGACTATAACCTACTAGGCTTCTCTGTCCATGGGATTCTCCAGGCAAGAATACTGGAGTGGATTGCCATTTCCTTCTCCAGGGGATCTTCCTGACCCAAGGATCAAACCCGGTCTCCCGCATCAAAGGCAGACGCTTTAACCTCTGAGCCAAAAGTTGAGAAGCAACCTGTATTTGAAATACCCCAGAGCTAATATTCACTGCAGGGACTGAAATGAAACGAAATACGCCTTGCTTTGGAGAAGGCGATCTCCCCTTCTTCCCTCCTCTTTTTTCTCCCTTTCTTTCTTTTTCCCCCTCTCTTTCTTTCTTCTTTCCTTCCTCTGCTTTTGTCTCACTTTAGGAAAACTGGCTGAGCAGGTAGAAAAAAATGAGAAGAGGTGATTTTCATTTCACTCTTCATTAGGAAATTAATTCACACTGAATGCCTTGAGGAATCACAAACGTAATTTGCTCCAGTTTGAATTCATACTTGGGTGGAGGCCTCCAAGTGTCCAATTCTGTCACAGATTTTTGTCATAGAACCCTAGGATTGGGAAGATTTTTAATAGGCCTTTAACCTTCAAACAGTACAGTCATATGACAACCTAGTTGGTCTAATAAAAGAAATCCTTTTGTTACTTGAAATATTTTAAGAACGTATTTGTCATTTTGCTTAACTGACAGCCATTTACCTGTATGTGGACTCCCATGGCTGTCTGGAGTTTTCTTGTGTTGGTGGTTAGTTCTTACATGATAGAGACAACAGATTACTGATCCCAGCCCATAGAGGAATTAACTTTTTTTCCATTGAGCACAAGTTACTTTATGTACACTTTCTCATTTCATCCTCAAGACAGTCCTTCTATCACCATTTTATAAACTTGAAAACAGATTCAAAAGTCTCACGTTAGTGGAGTGAGGCTTAAATCCAGGTCTGCCTCCAAGGGTACCACACAGGAACACGCTGCCTGCCTCCACTAGAAGTCAATTAATAGTGAAACTACACATCACTTCTTTTACTTGGTTTCCATAAAACCTTAGCAAGCCTTGGTTCAATAGGAGGATGGATTCTTTTAATCCTAACCTCCACCCTAGCCAACATGTTTTCTTATGAAACGGTTGAATGGAAAACGACTGTCTTAGAGACAACTGGCAGACAGAGAGGGGAGACGCCAGAGGACTGGCTAATTGGTAACCTAGGTCAGGGGTCCCCAACCTTCAGGATCTAATGCTTGATGATCTGAAGTGGAGCTGATTTAATGATAATGGAAATAAAGTACACAATAAATAAATAATGGCCTTGAATCACCTTGACGCCATCCCCGGCCCCCACCTCTGGTCCGTGGAAAAACTGTTTTCCGTGAAACCGGCGCCTGGTGCCGAAAAGGTTGGGGGCCAGTGACCCAAGTGATCAGCTTCTGATCAGTTCAGAAGTGCAACCTCCAGCCTTGCTAGGGCACTGGCACACGAGGTGGAATGTTCTGCCTCTGTCCCCAAAGATTCTTCCCCTGAGATTTCTGAATGGAAGAGGATTTTTTGTGGGTATCAGCACATCCATGTAAAAAGATTCACCTAACAGAGCAAAATCTGGGGGCCTAACATCAACCTTTCAATTTCAAGTGTCAGTTGCAATCCTGGGTGGGAAATGGAATACCATTTCTATTACTGTTTCAAATGCATTCGTCTGAGTTGGACCACACATAAAGCGTGGTTTTTTCAACAGTACTCACCCTTGCCCACATTGTCCCAGGTGCCTCTCTGTCTCTTATGCCAAAGAATGCTGGAGCTCTGGGTCTTGAAAAGGATGATCCCAGTGTTTTAGTTGGCTGATCAGGTTCTTCGTTTTCATTGCTCTGCTTAAAGAACACACGGTGTTCTCATGCTGGTGCACACATTAGGGAGCTCATAGCTTCCTGGGCCTGAAAAGAGAAGTTAAAAAGAGTGGGTAAACTCCAGCAGAGGACAAGATGCTTTTCATCACTTAAGGGTGGTATCACAGGGGCTGGAAATCTTGTTATATTCTCAGTAATAGAGTTGTCTCATTAATGGAACCCATCATTCATTCATGCAGTCAAGGGTAATATTTATGAAAGATATGGTAAATATATTTTTTATTATGCAGGAGCTGAAACCTTAGAGATGCACAAAGTATGGTCCTGTTCTCAAAGAGCTCACAGTCTAGGAGGGCAAACCAAACAATCTGGTCCTATAAAATGTTACAGCAATTCTGGCAGGATGCAAAGTGGGTCTGGTAAGGGCACCAAAGGAGGGAAAAAGTAAACGCTGGCTAGAGTCTTGTGCAATGTGTAGATGTTAGCCAGGCGTTTCTTACTGGGGTATAATGGTGGAAATGAGGGATCCTTCATTGTCTGTAACCTACAACTTTCTCTGTCATTGATTCCCCTTCTTTTTCTACACCTCGACCTCCCTGCCTCGCTGCTGCTGCTGTTCAGTCATTCAGTCGTGTCCAACCCTTTGTGACCCCGTGGACTATAGCCTGCAAGGCTCCTCTGACCATGGAATTCTCCAGGGAAGATTATTGGACTGGGTTGCCATTTCCTTCTCCAGGGGATCTTCCTGACCCAGGGTTTGAACTTGCGTCTTCTGCTTGGCAGGCAGATTCTTCACCACTGAGCCACCTGAGACGCCTCCATTCCCCTTTAAACTAATCCAACATGCTGTTCCTTTGTGCCTGGCTCCACTTTTTGGCATCAACTTGTGAAGGTCCCTGGAGCCATATGCTTTTCTTGTTTCTCCAAAATGAGGAGAACTGGTACTTTGGTGATGAGCCTTTTAAACAGCTCAGATACAAAGCCCGGAATTTGACTTTTTGCAAAAAAAAAAAAAAAAAAAAATTGCCTGGGCTTTTGGTTGGTTAGTACTGGCCAGTTTTTCACTTCCCGTTCATCATCTCTCAGCCATAAGGTTCAGTTTTGGTATGAGGTATGTGTGTATCTTTATAGGCCATAGTTGAAATATTTATTTTTAGAAAACTCTTGATACTTAAACCATGTGGGGCATTTGGAAGTCTTTTTGAGAATCAGGAATCTGAATCTTTGTAAAAGGAAAGTGTTTTTCCCATCAAGAATGAAAAATAAAAACTAAATGGATGTTTTAAACTGTGGAGCAGAAAAATAAGGATTGCGTCTAAGACACTGGAGAAGCTTGGTGAACTGTGTAACGAACCTATCAGCTGCCTCAAGGCAGAGAAGTCTTCTCAGCAGTGCTTTCCAACTGGAGGGTAACAGGGAGCTGGCCACCTCTCATTTCTCTTAGGATGGGGACGTCATCCTGTAGTTTGTTTGATAAACACGGTATTTGTAATCTCGGTTAAGAGGAAGAAGACTTCTGTCTGGGGCGCTTGCAGGGGCCAGGCAGGACACAGGCCTGTAACTTGCCGGCTCTGCCTGCACCCATCCATGTCACTCAAGGATCTCATTCTGGACAGTGGAGAGAATCGGCCATGAGAGTGTCCACGTCTCACTGAGGTCTTTGGCCCTGGAGGCATTTCAACTGCCTGAGGTGTCTGAGCTTAAAGGCGACCACTCAGATCTGATCTGTCTATGGGGATCCCATAAACTGCAGCACCATGGATAGAATGTATATAGAGAAATTCCATTAATTCTTTATTGTGAAATATGACACATGTGCGGAAAACTGTATAAAACAATATAGAGCATAATAAATTATCATAAATGTAACCACACCCAGGTCAGGATATAGAACACTGCCAGGGCCCCAGAAGCTAATATGACTTTCTTTTCCTTTAAAGGCAGGACATATCACACAGTATGTATTTAGGTTGGTTTCTTCCACTAGGCATTACGGATGTGAGATGCATTGATGCTGCTACCTACAGCCGTAGCCTGTCAACTTCATTGCTGTATAGTATTCCATCGTGTGGGTATCCTTCCATTTTAATGCTGACGGACAACTGAGTTGTCACTGGTGCTAGACCATTATTCATAATTTATGCTAGGTAGATCTTTATCTATTTCTTCTGTGCATATACCCAAGAAGGGAACTGCTGGACGATGGATGTGCATCTCTTCAATTTTAATGGAAAATACCAACCTGTTTTCCAAATTTGTGTTCTTACTGGCAGGGTATGAGAGTCTCCATTGCTTCTAACAAAGTTTGGTACTTGTTTTTTAGTTTTAATCATGCTATACTAGGAGTATTTTCCGTATAACACCAAAAAGTTTCTCCCCTCTTGACCCCCACCCTGATTATTTTGTATCTAAAGATACGAAAGTGATTCTAGTAACTTGGAGTTCTGAGCTGACTGCTAATAATATCAGTAGATGTACATTAAGAGAACATATGTGACTTTGGAAGATTCACAGTAATAAAGATCCGAATAAATAGGACTGACCCATATAGCATTTAAAAATAGCACCGAGATTAGAAGACTGATGTAGGGACTGAATCAGTACACCAGCTGGTGTTGACCTCTCATCCTTGCATAGGGGTATGTGTATCCCGAGGGCACACCCTACCCCTTGTGGCTGGGTGCAGTCGCTGAATTATCCAGCTGGGGCCAGTCAGGACCACCTTAGAGGAGGAAGGTCAGCTGAGGAGCCTGTCAGCTTACAGCTCGTTAGCCGTCACATCTGGCAGCGTCTGCTCCTCCAGCAGGAAGTAGAGACCACATGCTCTGGTCAACAGAGAGCGAGGGGCACGTACAAGGCTCTTCCGCAGAAATCACACAGCCCGCTCACTGCCCACTGGCCTCTCTACCGACCTGGCCTCTGAGCTTCCCCCCAGCTTCCCCCTCCTCGAGCACATCTCCTCCCTCTCCTTGCCCCTTTGTCCTGCTATCGCAGCCTCCTGGGCAAAGCCTAGGTCTGGATCAACGCAGTTGTTTACTTTCTCTACATCAATCTGCCAGCTGTTGAAGCATGGCTGGAAAAACCTCACACCCTGCAGATGGAGCCTCTATAAACTCTGGTCATGACGCCATCTGGACCATGGTCACTGTCAGGCAGCCCTCTTCTCTTCCCCTGCTCAGCTCTACCGTTTTCCTGATGCAATGATACTGGACCTTCCTTAATGCTGTGCTGGGCCCCTACTGAAGACAGAGCTGACTACTGTCTGTTATGCACAGGGCTCTTTCGAACTGTCTCTACCTTCCTCAACTCTCTGCTTCCACTTCCTGTCTGTCTCCTGAGCCCCAGTGCCAGCCTCCACTGTTGGTCTCCACAGGCAGTCTCTCCTGCTTCAAGAAGAAAGCTGGGCCATCTGAAGCTGCTCCCTTGACTTCCCTCCTCCATATTTGTATATCATTCTGAATGCACAGTCATCCCCTTTTCCTCTCTACCTCCTTGTGACAATACAGGAAGTGTCTCCCCTCCCGCTAGGGCTAATCCCTCTCCCCGGCCATGGAGCCACCCTCCCTAGACTCCCCATCTCCCTGTGCACCAACTCTCCCCTGACTTCTTCTCAGCAGGGGTCAAACAAGCTCTTGACTCTCCCTTAAGGAACTAGTACTGGGGACTTCCGTGGCTTGACCGGGACCTTCATCTGGAGAGGGCAGGAAGCAGCGCTGTGGGTTGAATTGTACTCCCTCTACCCTGATTCCCCAATTCATATGTTGAAGTCCTAGCTCCTCAAATCTCAGAATGTGCCCTTATTGGGGAACAGGCCTCTTTCATTAGATAAGACTCTTTCATAGAGATAATTCATCAGAAGGAGGTCATATTCTCTTTGGATCTCAATGTCCCCATTTTGGGACATAATGGGTCATTGGACAGTCCTTTTTGCGGAGTGCAGTTTCAAAAATCTGTAGGAACAGAGGTGGTGGGAGGGGTGAGGGAGTTTAGAAAATAAGACTCTACTGAGCTTTCCATCTCTCTTCTGACCAAAGCAGGTCCAGTTTTAACTGTTTTGTATTTGGGAACTTTGGGTGATATTTGGATTAAAACGTGTTTCATTGTTTAAAAAATAAAATCTAAAAATTCAAAGCTACTGGCTTAGGTGTTATTTCAGATCCTTTCCGACTGCAATAACCTATGATTATAAGGTTTTACAAGTTAACACATATGGGTTTGATGAACGTATAATGTAGATTTTTCTCAAAAAAGCCTGATTTAATATATTTTATTTCTTTTCAGTAAAAGGGATTTGTTAAAGGACTTATGAAAGCAATTTAACTTTCAAGCCTTTTAAAGATGTTCATATAGAACAGTTGCAAACTAGAAAAGCAATTTTTGGGGTTTATCCCATATGTTGGGATTTGGGGGTTATAACTATGCCCATTGTCCACATGAGGCTAGCAGACCCATGAGCAAGCAGTTGCACATGAATAGGACCTTCAGATGATGAGCTCTTGAGAAGAATAACTGTGTCTGTTCCGTCTTTATTTCCCCAGGACCTGGCTTAGTATCTGGTACACTGCATTCTATGTGCACACGTGCTCAGTCATCCTCGACTCTTTGCGCCCCTGTGGACTATAGCCCACCAGGCTCCTCTAACCATGGAATTTTCTAGGCAAGAATACTGAAGTAGGTTGCCATTTCCTCCCCAGAGGATCTTCCTGACCCACATCTCTTGGGTCTTCTGCACTGACAGTCAGGTTCTTTGTCACTGCACCACCTGGGAAGCCCCATCTGGTACCCGGTAGATGCTTAATAAATGTTTGTTGAATGAAAACATATGATGACATAGACTCTTTGCCTGGAGCTTGGTGAGAATTCTTGGTGACAGGAAAGAACCTTCTAAAGGAAGGGGTGGGTGGACTGGAAGCCAGAGGAGGGGCAGTGTCCCCGGCCCAGGCCTGGGTGAACATTCGGGACTTCTGCACGCACGATGGCTACTTCTGTGGGCTGGGATATCCGCAGTGAAGGAAGGCAGCCTTCACAGCGCGCCTGGGACAGTCTAAGTTCCTGGTTTCCTGGCAACTTATTTCCCACACTGAGGCCAGTGGACCACGGAGTCTATATCTTCCCCGTTTCTTCCTGGATGTGTCTCTAATCGGGTATCTGACCCTTATATTTAAGATCCTTGATGGGAAGGGGCCTGGGTAGCTACTAAGATAAGCCAGGTTCTCCAGCTTTCCTCCTCTTCCATTTGGCCATCCATGACTGGGAATGCAGTAGGAAGACCAGTGGCCTGAAGTCAGGAGACCTGGCCTCTGGTCCCAGGTGTGTGACTGTGGGCAGCTCAGTCAGTTCCAGGCCCTAGTTTCCTTATGTGTGAGCTGAAGGGCTCAGACAAAACCATGTCCTTAATTCTACGTCTTGTTAGATGTAGGACTAAATACATGTCACTTGGATACGTAATTGGTGAGCTGCCAGAAAAGGTGCTACTAACCAAAGACAGTATCTTCCTGTCACTTTCTGTTTCTGACCCTTCTTCTGTCTCTGAGCCTGTCACACTGTGTGATGTTTCCACTTTGCTTGTGCCTTTGATGTAAGGTGATGGTGAAAATGCAGTGCTATTTAATTAAAAGGCACAGAAGCCTTTTACTTGTTGTTATTGCTGAGTTGCTAAGTCATGTCCAACTCTTTTGCAACCCATGGACTGTGGCCTGCCAGGCTCCTCTTAATCTCAGAATGTGCCCTTATTGGGGAACAGGCCTCTTTCATTAGATAAGACTCTTTCATAGAGATAATTCATCAGAAGGAGGTCATATTCTCTTTGGATCTCAATGTCCCCATTTTGGGACATAATGGGTCATTGGACAGTCCTTTTTGCGGAGTGCAGTTTCAAAAATCTGTAGGAACAGAGGTGGTGGGAGGGGTGAGGGAGTTTAGAAAATAAGACTCTACTGAGCTTTCCATCTCTCTTCTGACCAAAGCAGGTCCAGTTTTAACTGTTTTGTATTTGGGAACTTTGGGTGATATTTGGATTAAAACGTGTTTCATTGTTTAAAAAATAAAATCTAAAAATTCAAAGCTACTGGCTTAGGTGTTATTTCAGATCCTTTCCAACTGCAATAACCTATGATTATAAGGTTTTACAAGTTAACACATATGGGTTTGATGAACGTATAATGTAGATTTTTCTCAAAAAAGCCTGATTTAATATATTTTATTTCTTTTCAGTAAAAGGGATTTGTTAAAGGACTTATGAAAGCAATTTAACTTTCAAGCCTTTTAAAGATGTTCATATAGAACAGTTGCAAACTAGAAAAGCAATTTTTGGGGTTTATCCCATATGTTGGGATTTGGGGGTTATAACTATGCCCATTGTCCACATGAGGCTAGCAGACCCATGAGCAAGCAGTTGCACATGAATAGGACCTTCAGATGATGAGCTCTTGAGAAGAATAACTGTGTCTGTTCCGTCTTTATTTCCCCAGGACCTGGCTTAGTATCTGGTACACTGCATTCTATGTGCACACGTGCTCAGTCATCCTCGACTCTTTGCGCCCCTGTGGACTATAGCCCACCAGGCTCCTCTAACCATGGAATTTTCTAGGCAAGAATACTGAAGTAGGTTGCCATTTCCTACCCCAGAGGATCTTCCTGACCCACATCTCTTGGGTCTTCTGCACTGACAGTCAGGTTCTTTGTCACTGCACCACCTGGGAAGCCCCATCTGGTACCCGGTAGATGCTTAATAAATGTTTGTTGAATGAAAACATATGATGACATAGACTCTTTGCCTGGAGCTTGGTGAGAATTCTTGGTGACAGGAAAGAACCTTCTAAAGGAAGGGGTGGGTGGACTGGAAGCCAGAGGAGGGGCAGTGTCCCCGGCCCAGGCCTGGGTGAACATTCGGGACTTCTGCACGCACGATGGCTACTTCTGTGGGCTGGGATATCCGCAGTGAAGGAAGGCAGCCTTCACAGCGCGCCTGGGACAGTCTAAGTTCCTGGTTTCCTGGCAACTTATTTCCCACACTGAGGCCAGTGGACCACGGAGTCTATATCTTCCCCGTTTCTTCCTGGATGTGTCTCTAATCGGGTATCTGACCCTTATATTTAAGATCCTTGATGGGAAGGGGCCTGGGTAGCTACTAAGATAAGCCAGGTTCTCCAGCTTTCCTCCTCTTCCATTTGGCCATCCATGACTGGGAATGCAGTAGGAAGACCAGTGGCCTGAAGTCAGGAGACCTGGCCTCTGGTCCCAGGTGTGTGACTGTGGGCAGCTCAGTCAGTTCCAGGCCCTAGTTTCCTTATGTGTGAGCTGAAGGGCTCAGACAAAACCATGTCCTTAATTCTACGTCTTGTTAGATGTAGGACTAAATACATGTCACTTGGATACGTAATTGGTGAGCTGCCAGAAAAGGTGCTACTAACCAAAGACAGTATCTTCCTGTCACTTTCTGTTTCTGACCCTTCTTCTGTCTCTGAGCCTGTCACACTGTGTGATGTTTCCACTTTGCTTGTGCCTTTGATGTAAGGTGATGGTGAAAATGCAGTGCTATTTAATTAAAAGGCACAGAAGCCTTTTACTTGTTGTTATTGCTGAGTTGCTAAGTCATGTCCAACTCTTTTGCAACCCATGGACTGTGGCCTGCCAGGCTCCTCTGTCCATGGAATTCTCCAGGCAAGAATATTGGAGTGGGTTGCCATTTCCTCCCTCCAGGGGATCTTCCTGACCTAGGGATTGAACTGGTGTCTCCTGCGTTGGCAGGAGGATTCTTTAACACTGAGCCACCTGGGAAGCCCCAAGCAGTTATCAGTAGTGACATCATAAGTTGAGTGCATTTATCTGGTCCCCCTTTCATGACCTGGACAGTGTCCTGAGGGCTCGAGGCTTGGCCTGAGTCAGATGTTTGGGCCAAGGTGTCGGAAAGGCCCTCCTCAGGGGGCCAGGTAATGTTCCCTAGAGGAGGACACCAAGAGGGGGAGGAGCAGAGCCCAAGGGCTGAAACCAGCTGGATCCCCCTTATGGCCAGAGGACAGCTCTGGGCCCTGACTGATCAGCCAGCTGAGCACGCTGGCTCTTCACTCTTTGGCCACTGACAGTATCTGAAGCAGAGGCCTCTTGAAATTATACACTTCCTGACTTGTCTTCCTTAGTAATTTCATGTCCCTGGGCTGCAGAGCCTTGTCAGCTGATGATAGAGTCCTTCTATCATGTTCGGATTTGCACAGTTTATTTTGGTAACTAAGACGGAAAGACAGAATTAATTATACCCTCCATGAACCAGTCCATCAGCCACCTGCTCGTGGAGGAAAAAGTCAAATGTTTTGCTGCTCTTTGCCAGAAAGATCAGTCTTGAGTCCCATTTGGGATTCTAACCAGGTTATCTATGAAAATTTCTTCTTAAGTATGGAGTGTGTGTATATATATATGGTATCAGTTCAGTCAGTTCAGTCGCTCAGTTGTGTCCGACTCTTTGCGACCCCATGAATCGCAGCACGCCAGGCCTCCCTGTCCATCAGCATCTCTCGGAGTTCACTCAGACTCACGTCCATTGAGTCCGTGATGCCATCCAGCCATCTCATCCTC
>SJYC01052059.1:0-13750 GCA_006408675.1 Madoqua kirkii
AACCTGAAGGAAAAAAAATTATTAAAAAAAAAGAGAGAGTAAAAAGGAAAGCCACTGTTTGGGACAGGATAATTCTAAACATATTTAATAAATAAAGGTCTCAGAATATTTAACAGAATCTTACAAATGATTAAGAAAAAAAGAATTTATGAACTGGCAAAAGGCTCTTTCAAACACTACACATACTCAAACATATGAAATGTTTTTAAACATGTGCTTCATTACCAAATAAATAAATGTGAAACATGAAATGTAATACCACTTTACATCTAGTAGAATGATGAAAATGAGAGAAACAGACACAAAAAAGGCCAAACCAACTTCAGGAACAACTGAAACTGGCAACAGCAACCTATGGCATTAGAAGGCAAGAAGGTGATTACATTTATTTGAAGGTAAAGCCCATGGGAAGAGAAGCAGATGAGGGCTTTGGGGGTGTTAGTTTCTATATCTTGAGCAGTGAGCAGGTTACATGGGTGTTGTAGTTTTTGACAATTCATGAAACTGTATTCTTGCCAGGTGTAAGTACACTTACCTGTACTCATACATTTCAATAGAAAGCTTCCTATAAAACTCCTCCCTGCAACACCTGCCACTAGTTTACCAGTGAATTATACCAAATATTTAATGCTCCTCAAAAACAACATAACCCTACCATATTTTCCTCTTAGAAAATTAAGGTTGAATTCTGCAATAAAGTGTCTGTTAAGCACTTTATTATATGCACTATTACATAATGTGATAGTGAATGCTAAATAAACCTATATATTTAATATATCCTGTCTATTCCAAACTGCTGCCTTTCCCATCATTAGAAGATGCACAAGGAAATTACCTCTAGGAGTCAAGAAAAGAAACCTATGAGAATATTTTTTACAACTTGAGAACATATAACCCAGTAAGGAAATATAAATTTATGAATTAAATACTATTATAGAGCTCAAATTTCTCAAATGGGCTTTCCTAGTGGTTCAGATGGTAGAGAATCTGCCTGCAATGCAGGAGACCTGAGTTTAGTCCCTAGGTTAAGGAATCCCCTGGAGAAGGAAATGGCTATCCACTAGAGTGTTCTTACCTTGAGAGTCCCATGGACAGAGGGGCTTAGTGGACTATAGACCATGGGATTGCAAAAGAGTCAGACAGGACAGTGATTTACACTTTCACAAAGAGCTCAAATAGAAAATGTGGACATGAAACTACTTTCCCTCTGTGATATCTTTAGAATACAATGCCTGAGTTATTATTTACTATTCGGTAAAATAAATTACTGATAAATCATCATTTTTAATGCAAGTTAGGGCATCACATTTCTAATAGAGTAAAAATTTAATGCTACTATTTCTTATCATTTACAGTCTTCCTGGGCATTTTTCACATAAACATAAGTGATGAAACCTTGCACGAGGCTTATGATTTTCTGGGTCTAGTTCTCCTAAGGACAGTATAGTTTTAAGGCTACTCAGCAGAGAAGGGCAAAGGCACCCCACTCCAGTACTCTTGCCTGGAAAATCCTATGGGTGAAGGACCCTGGTAGGCTTCAGTCCATGGGGTCGCTAAGAGTCAGACACAACTGAGCGACTTCACTTTCTCTTTTCACCTTCATGCATTGGAGAAGGAAATGGCAACCCACTCCAGTATTCTTGCCTGGAGAATCCCAGGGACTGCGGAGCCTGGTGGTCTACTATTTCTTATCATTTACAGTCTTCCTGGGCATTTTTCACATAAACATAAGTGATGAAACCTTGCACGAGGCTTATGATTTTCTGGGTCTAGTTCTCCTAAGGACAGTATAGTTTTAAGGCTACTCAGCAGAGAAGGGCAAAGGCACCCCACTCCAGTACTCTTGCCTGGAAAATCCTATGGGTGAAGGACCCTGGTAGGCTTCAGTCCATGGGGTCGCTAAGAGTCAGACACAACTGAGCGACTTCACTTTCTCTTTTCACCTTCATGCATTGGAGAAGGAAATGGCAACCCACTCCAGTATTCTTGCCTGGAGAATCCCAGGGACTGCGGAGCCTGGTGGGCTGCCGTCTATGGGATCATACAGAGTCGGACACGACTGAAGCAACTTAGCAGCAGCAGCAGCAGCAGCAGCTGAGAAATGCCTGTTACACTTGTAGCCCTTTGCTTCTGTACCAAATCACCAAAAATTAAGTGAGTTTAAACAATAGAAATATATTATCTTACAGTTCTGGAAGTAAGAAGTCCCAATTAAGCATCGCTGGGCTAAAATCAAGATAGCAGTAGAGTTTCCCTCCTTTCTAGGCGCTCAAAGAGAGAGTTCTTGCCCTCACCCTTCTTTTAGCCACTAGAGGCAGCTTCTCTGACTTCTGGTACCCTCCTTACTTATGAGGATGTTCATGATGACATTGGGACCACCTGGATATTACAGGACTCCCTCTCCATTTCAAAGTTAGCTAAGGAGACACCTTACTTTCATTTATTAATTCGATTCTTTGCCATGTAATAAAATGTATTCACAGATTTCAGGATCTAAGATACAGTCATTGAAGGGGAATCATTATTTTACCTACCACACCTGTCAATATAATCACTCAATGTTGCTTTATCTTTTGTTATGTATATGTGTCAATATTGTAGAAAATGTACAAAAAAGCATATGCCAGTGTTGTGAAAATTCAGACATGATCATGGTTTCCATCAGTTCAGTTCAGTTCAGTCTCTCAGTCGCATCTGACTCTTTGTGACCCCATGAACTGCAGCACGCCAGACTTCCCTGTCCATCGCCAACACTTGGAGCTTACTCAAACTCATGTCCATGGAAACAGTGATGCAATCCAAACATCTCATTCTCTGCTGTGCCCTTCTTCCACCTTCAATCTTTCCCAGCATCACGGTCCTTCCAATGAATATTCAAGATTTCCTTTAGGATGGACTGTTTTGATCTCCTTGCAGTCCAAGGGACACTTGAGAGCCTTCTCCAACACTACAGTTCAAAGCATCAGTTCTTTGGTGCTCAGTTTTCTTTATTTTTTATTTCTCTCTCTCTTTTTTTTTAATGTTACTTTATTTTACTTTACAATACTGTATTGGTTTTGCCATACATCAACATGAATCTGCCATGGGTGTACATGAGTTCCCAATTCTGAACCCCCCTCCCACCTCACTCCCCGTACCATCTCTCTGGGTCATCTCAGTGCACTAGCCCCAAGCATCATGTATCCTGCATTGAACCTAGACTGGCGATTCATTTCTTACATGATATTATACATGTTTCAATGCCATTCTCCCAAATCATCCCACCCTCTCCCTCTCCCACAGAGGCCAAAAGTCTGTTCTATACATCTATGGCTCTTTTGCTGCCTCACATATAAGGTTATCATTACCATCTTTCTAAATTCCATATATATGCGTTAGTATACTGTATTGGTATTTTTCTTTCTGGCTTACTTCACTCTGTATAATCGGCTCCAATTTCATCTACCTCATTAGAATGGATTCAAATGTATTCTTTTTAATGGCTGAGTAATACTCCATTGTGTATATGTGCCACAGCTTTCTTATCCATTCATCTGCTGATGGATATCTAGGTTGCTTCCATGTCCTGGCTATTATAAACAGTGCTGTGATGAATACTGGGGTACATGTGTCTGTTTCAATTCTGGTTTCCTCAGTGTGTATGCCCAGCAGTGGGATTACTGGCTCATAAGGCAGTTTTATTTCTAGTTTTTTAAGGAATCTCCACACTGTTATCCATAGTGGCTGTACTAGTTTGCATTCCCACCAACAATGAAAGGGGGTTTCTTTTTCTCCACACCCTCTCCAGCATTTATTGCTTGTAGACTTTTGGATCACAGCCATTCTGATTGGTGTAAAGTGGTACCTCATCGTGGTCTTGATTTGCATTTCTCTGATAATGAGTGATGTTGAGCATCTTTTCATGTATTTGTTAGCCATCTGTATGTCTTCTTTGGAGAAATGTCTATTTAGTTCTTTGGCCTATTTTTTGATTGAGTGGTTTATTTTTCTGGAATTGAGCTGAATGTGTTGCTTGTATATTTTTGAGATTAGTTGTTTATCGGTTGCTTTATTTGCTATTATTTTCTCCCATTCTGAAGGCTGTCTTTTCACCTTGCTTATAGTTTCCTTTGTTGTTCAGAAGCTTTTAATTTTAATTAGATTCCATTTGTTTATTTTTGCTTTTATTTCCAATATTCTATGAGGTGGGTCATAGAGGATCCTGCTGTGACTTATGTTGGAGAGTGTTTTGCCTATGTTCTCTTCTAGGAGTTTTATAGTTTCTGGTCTTACATTTAGATCTTTAATCCATTTTCAGTTTATTTTTGTGTATGGTGTTAGAAAGTTTTCTAGTTTCATTCTTTTACAAGCAGTTAACCAATTTTCCCAGCACCACTTGTTAAAGATATTGTCTTTAATCCATTGTATATTCTTCCCTCCTTTGTCGAAGATAAGGTGTCCATAGATGTGTGGATTTATCTCTGGGCTTTCTATTTTGTTCCACTGATCTATATTTTTGTCTTTATGCCAGTCCCATACTCAACTTTCTTTATAGTCCAACTCTCACGTGCATTCATAACTACTGGAAAAACCGCAACATTGACTAACGGACTTTTGTCAGCAAAGTAATGTCTCTGCATTTTAATATGCTGTCTAGTTTTGTCATGGCTTTTCTTCCAAGGAGTAAGCATCTTTTAATTTCACGGCTGCATTCACCATCTGCAGTGATTTAAGAGCTCAAAAATAGAGTCTCTCACTGTTTCCACTATTTCTCCATCTATTTGCCATAAAGTGATGGGAGCAGGTGCCATAATGTTCAGTTCAGTTCAATTCAGTTGCTTAGTCATGTCGAACTCTTTGCAACCCCATGGAATTCAGCATGCAAGTCCTCCCTGTCCATCAGCAACTCCCAAGGTGTATTCAAACTCACATCCATTGAGTTGATGATGCCATCCAACCATCTCATCCTCTGTCATCCCTTTCTCCTCCTGCCTTCAATCTTTCCCAGCATCAGGGTCTTTTCAAATGAAGCAGTTCTTTGCATCAGGTGGCCAGACTATTGGAGTTTCAGCTTCAGCATCTTTCCTTTCAGTGAATATTCAGGAATGATTTCCTTTAGGATGGACTGGTTGAATCTCTTTGCAGTTTAAGGGACTCTCAAGAGTCTTTTCCAACACCACAGTTCAAAAGCATCAATTTTTTGGTGCTCAGCTTTCTTTATAGTCCACCTCTCATATGCATACATGACTACCAGAAAAACTATAGCTTTGACTAGAAGGATTTTGTCAGCAAAGCAATGTCTCTGCTTTTTAATATGATGTCTAGGTTGGTCATAACTTGTTTTCCAAGAACAAGCATCTTTTAATGTTATGGCTGCAGTCACAATCTGTAGTGATTGGAGCCCAAAATGTTAGTTTTCTTAATGTTGAATTTTGAGCCAAATTTTTTTCACTCTTCTCTTTCTCCTTTCAACAAAAGGCTCTTTAGGTCTTTGCTTACTGCCATAGGCTGGTGTCATCTGTATATCTGAGGTTATTGATATTACTCCTGGCATTCTTGATTGCAGCTTGTGCTTCATCCAGCCCAGCATTTCTCATGATGTACTCTCAGTTCAGTTCAGTTCATTTCAGTTCAGTTGCTCCATCATGTCCGACTCTTCACGACCCCATGAATCGCAGCATGCCATGCCTCCCTGTCCATCACCAACTTTCGGAGCATATAAGTTAAATACGCAGGGTGACAACATACAGCCTTGACATACTCCTGCCCAGCATTTCTCATGATGTACTCTCAGTTCAGTTCAGTTCATTTCAGTTCAGTTGCTCCATCATGTCCGACTCTTCACGACCCCATGAATCGCAGCATGCCATGCCTCCCTGTCCATCACCAACTTTCGGAGCATATAAGTTAAATAAGCAGGGTGACAACATACAGCCTTGACATACTCCTTTCCTGATTTGGAAACTGTCTCTTGTTCCACATCTAATTCTAACTGTTGCTACTTAACTTGCACACAGATTTCTCAGGAGGCAGGTCAGGTGATCTGGTTATTCCATGTCTTTAAGAATTTTCCACAATTTGTTGTGATCCACACAGTCAAAGGCTTTGGCATAGTCAATAAGGCAGAAATAGATGTTTTTCTGGAACTCTCTTGCTTTTTCCATGATCCAGCAGATGTTGGCAATTTGATCTCTGGTTCCTCTGCCTTTTCTAAAACCAGCTTGAACATCAGGAAGTTCACGGTTCATGTATTGCTGAAGCCTGGCTTGGAGAATTTTGAGCATTACTTCACTAACATGTGAGATGAGTGCAATTGTACAGTAATTTGAGCATTTTTTGGCCTTGCCTTTCTTTGGGATTGGAATGTAAACTGACCTTTTCCAGTCCTGTGGCCACTGCTGACTTTTCTAAATTTGCTGGCATATTGAGTTCAGCACTTTCACAGCATCATCTTTCAAAATTTGAAATAGCTCAACTGGAGTTCTATCATCTTCACTAACTTTGTTCGTAGTGATGATTCCAAGGCCTGCTTGACTTTGCATTCCAGGATGTCTACTTCTAGTCTAGTGATCACATCATTGTGGTTATCCGGATCATGAAAATCTTTTTGATCTTTGTCAATGGTAATTGCCATGGTCATTTGAAAAAAAAAATAATTTTATGTTCTATTTCTCTTCTTATTTTGATATAATTGATCAAACCCAGGTTTGATCCTTGAGTTGGGAAGATCTCCCTTGAAAAGGTAATTGTAGCCCACTCCAGTATTCTTACCTAGATAATTCCATGAACAGTGAAGTCTGGCAGGTTACAGTCTCTGGAGTCTCAAGAATTGGACATGACTGAGAAGCTAACACATGTTTATACATATAATTTATATAGCACTATATTAGTTCAGGTGCACAACTGGTAATTTGATATTTGTGATTGTTTTATTTTTGATGAATATGTTTCAAAACACTGTAGGAAGGACTTGAAAGAAATTTCATCTTATGAAAGAACAAAACTGAAGACAAGGTCAAATTTTAAAAGAAATTTATATGGTATACACACACATATATATATTTCCATTTGTGTAAAAACAATAAGTAAATACAACTGATTTCTTTCTGCCAATGCCAAAGAAGAATTTGTTGAGGATTTAATACCTTAATGTACTGGACGTACTTGAATTCAACAAAACAGTCAAATTGGTGATTTGGCTCAATTTAGCCAGTTTAAATATTGTTAGTATATAGATTTGCAGATGACTTTGGTTCTTTCAGAGTCATCCCTGGAGGGGACTGACTGTTATGTGAATTGGAAATGCTCAGGTATGTTTCAAAGGTCTATGAGATAAGCCTTTGCTTTGTTTTCTCTCGGTGAGACTCAGTGAAGAGGGTGAGACGAGAAGAACTGTTAGTTCATCTGTGTGCACGTCTAAAAGTGCACCCTGGAGCATGGCAACTGAACAATTCATGTTTAAAAATGTTCTGCAGACAGCAAGATGCTCCAAACTACAGCCAAACCCCAACCAAGAACAAAGGGAACGACAATGCTCATGAAATAAATGAGGATGGAAGTCAGAGTTCTAAGTCCTTTAAGCCTTTTTGCACTTAGGTAATGTCTTGCTGAGCACATGGCCCTGGTTCCTGGCCTTTGCCAGCAAACTTTTAGGAACCTTCTGGCAGAACAGAAGACCCAGTTCACTGCACCTTCCCCTCCCGTAGAGTTCTCAGTTGCTGACTATTTATAGGGACTTTCAACTGCCTCCTTCTCCCATCTGGTATTAATTTTTATTTCTTCTTCTTTTCTAGGTTCTGACTCATCTCCTCCCAGACCGACAGGTTTCCTGGAGGCCTTGTTTCCCCAGACGTGGGGCTCCACCCAGGTAACTCAACTGGCTGCTGTCCACCAGGAAAGGAAGGGCTGGGTCCCCAGTCTCAGAGAACCAGGCCGTGATCGCTCAGTTATCCAGGTCAGAAGTAGAAGCTTTCCTTAGCACTTCCTTGATTCCCACTCCCCACATCTAATCAGCACTGGGATCCTCCTCACCCCCGAGGCCCTGTGGCTTCCTCCCCTCCAACTCTCCATCTCTGCCACTGTCTTAGCTCATGGCGTCTCTCCTGGACTGTTGAACAATCTTCACATTTCAACCTCAAAACAATGGGGAAGACTTTGAAAAGTTTTAACTGGAAAGTAACTTGTTCACGTTCTGTTGTCATGGAAAATCACACTGAATCTAATGGATAAACTGAAAAGGCAGCTGGAATGGTGACAGAGAGAAATCCAATGCAGAGCTCTGCTGGGGTCTAGACGAGAAATTAGGAGGGCCCGGGTTAAGCCTCCCTGGGCCCTGGTGGCTCAGATGGTAAAGCGTCTGCCCGCAAAGTGAGAGACCTGGGTTCGATCCCTGGGTCATGAAAAGTTTTAACTGGAAAGTAACTTGTTCACGTTCTGTTGTCATGGAAAATCACACTGAATCTAATGGATAAACTGAAAAGGCAGCTGGAATGGTGACAGAGAGAAATCCAATGCAGAGCTCTGCTGGGGTCTAGACGAGAAATTAGGAGGGCCCGGGTTAAGCCTCCCTGGGCCCTGGTGGCTCAGATGGTAAAGCGTCTGCCCGCAAAGTGAGAGACCTGGGTTCGATCCCTGGGTCAGGAATTTCCCCTGGAGAAGGAAATGGCAACCCACTCCAGTACTCTTACCTGGAAAATCCCATGGACAGAGGAGCCTGGTAGGCTACAGTCCATGGGGTCGCAAAGAGTCGGACACGACTGAGCAACTTCATAGGTTAAGCCTAAGGAGGGGCAAGGAGGCAGGTATTTAGCACGTAAAATGGACAGAGCATGGTAATGGATTGGAATTAGAAGGTGAAGGAGAGGGAGTGTTTATCATGATGTCTAGCTTAGGAGACTGGGTGGATGACAGTGTCATTATGAGAAAGAAGCAATGAAGCCTGTGAGAAAATGATGAATTTAAGGTAGTGTGTTAAGTTCCAGTTTCATGTGGGGAATGTCATGTGGAGAAAGAATCCATGAGCAGTAACATACAAGTCTGGGATTCAGAGAGAGGTTAATGTTGAAGATAGGCTTTGAGTCTGGGCTTAGAGCTGGTAAAGTCATGGAATGTGTAACACCAATGAATAGAGATTATAAAGTAAAAAAGGAAGACAGTGCGTCCCCTGGGGAACACCACTGAGGGGAAGGGGAAATTCAGAGCAAGAGAGCAAAGAATTTCATGTTAGATTACTGGCATTCTTAGTGGTGGTGGTATAGTTACTAAGTCATGCCCAACGCTTGCCACCCCATGGACTGTAGCCCACCAGGCTCCTCTGTCCATGGGACTCTCCAGGCAAGAGCACTGGAGTGGGCTGCTATTTCCTTCTGCAGGGGATCCTCTCGACCCAGGGATTGAATCAGTGTCTCCTGCATTACAGGTGGATTCCACCAACTCTAAAGCCTGGTGGATATTCTTAAGAAAACAGTGATAGGGACAGAAGACAAATGACATCTGGGTTGAACAGTAAGTGAGAGTTGAGACATTTCAGACAGTGAATCTCGATTTTCCTTTCTAGAAACTTTACCATAAAATCAAGAGGAGAAGTGGGACACAGAACCTGAGGACATGCCAGGTCACTGTTTGTGGAGCATGTAGCAGCGGCCTGTATGCAAGAGAACAGAGAGGCGCCTGAGATGCTGAATTTTATGTGTCACCTTGCCTGGGCCACAGAGTGTCCATATATTTAGTCAAACACTATACTAGGTGTTCCTGCAAGAATATTTTTGGATGAGATTAACATTTAAGTAATTTCAGGTTGAAACAAAGATATATAACACTAGCTCAAAGCCATATGAAGCATACATCTCTGCAGCTAAGGTCAATACAAAAGAAAAAATCTAAAAACCAGTATCACTATGATGTTGGTTCATAACTCCATTCTTGATTCTTTTATAGTGTTTAAAAGACAAAAACTGAAAAAGTAATTATAAATCTACACTGCTGCTACTGCTAAGTCGCTTCAGTTGTGTCCAACTCTGTGCGACCCCACAGACGGCAGTCCACTGGGCTCCACCATCCCCGGGATTCTCCAGGCAAGAACATTGGAGTGGGCTGCCATTTCCTTCTCCAATGCATGAAAGTGAAAAGTGAAAGTGAAGTCACTCAGTTGTGTCTGACTCAGCGACCCCATGGACTGCAGCCTACCAGGCTCCTCCATCCATGGGAGTTTCCAGGCAAGAGTACTGGAGTGGGATGCCATTGCCTTCTCCATAAATGGATATATAATATCAGTTCAGTTCAGTCTCTCAGTCGTGTCCAACTCTTTGTGACCCCATGGACTGAAGCACACCAAGCTTCCCTGTCCATCACCAACTCCCAGAGCTTGCCCAAACTCATGTCCATTGAGTCAGTGATGCCATCCAACTATCTCATCCTCTGTCATCCCCTTCTCCTCCTGCCTTCAATCTTGCCCAGCATTAGGGTCTTATCCAATGAGTCAGTTCTTCTGTGGCCAAAGTATTGGAGTTTCATCTTCAGCATAATTTGTAACACAAATAACATACATTGGGGAATGTATTTAAAGTGAATTAAGAGATTTGAATAAGTAGACAAAGTAAAGCAGATTGCTCTCCCTAATGTAGGTGGGCCCTATCCAATCAGATGAAGGTCTGAGTAGAGCAAAAAGACTGACTCTCCCCGAGGATGAGAGAATCCCTCCTGCCTGAATGTCTTTGCACTGGGATATTGGTGTTTTCCTGCTTTTTGATGGAAGACACTGGCTCTTCCTGGGCCTCTCAGCTTTTGGAAAAGCTTCAGACTCCACCCTCAGTCTTTCTCATTCTCAGGCCATCAGACTTGGACTGGAACTAGATCGCTGGCTCTCCTGGGTCTCCAGCTTGCCTACCCACCCTGCAGATTCTTAGGACCTGCCCATCTCTATAATTACGTGAGCCACTTCCTTATAATAAAACACATATATGTGTGTGTGTGTGTGTTCATGTTATTGTGTCTGTTTCTATGGAGAACCCTGACTAACACAACATAAAATGGAAAATAAAGGGGGGACAAAAGAAAATAAGGAAGGAAGGGAGACTGAAGGTCAGGTGTGGAATGGATGAGGTCCATGAGAGCCTGCTTCAAAACTGCAGGGAGAGGGCGGGTGACCGCTCAGCCGTCTGTAAGCTCTGATGGCGCTGATGACTCACTCCTGATATGTAATTAGAATTCGCCTTCAGACGTTGCTGTCTTGGAGGCTCTTGTCTCATAGAAGTGAGACTTCCTCGCTCGGCTTGTTTTCTTGTTCCTTAGGAGCTGTTGCTAGCATAAGGTCATACTTAGAAAACTGAACCCTCAATAAGATTACTCAGAGTCTTGGCTGCTTTCTCCCTGGCCATTTGGTCTTTAGGTTGAAAAAAAGAAACAGCTCACTTTCTAAAGTGACATCACACGTCACTTTGAAATAAATATGCTCTATAGGCCAGCCTGAAATCTATGGTCTTTTTTTTTTTTTTTAACTCATGAAAGAGAAACATTTGTTTTTAAAAATGTTAGAAAAAATGTTTTATTCTAAAAATCTTCTCTGATAACCCAGTTATTAGGAAACTACCTGCTGAACAGAAGCAGTAGCAGAAGTGAGGATCTGGCCCCTTTATACCTGACTCACTTTTGCCACAGTGATAGGGGAACCTCAGAAACCGCTAGGGTGATTTAAATGAGAGATTTATTGGGCATTCAGAACTCATTTCATGTCTGCTCTACTTTTGTAAATTCTTTTGTTATACGATTCAAGTGACTAAGATAAATCATGTCATTTGTGGCTGTAGCCAGTGCCATTTGGAATATCTGCTCAGTCGCTCTGCTCACTCAGAGTGGCAGGTTCCAGATCTTGGTTTGGACAACGACATGCTTTATCGGTCACAGCTGCCTGGACCTGGGGTGGGTGGCTGACCCAAGTTCAAAGTCCTTCATGCGCCCGCTGAGTCACTCATGCAGGCCCTCTCCAAGTGCGAGCTTGGGAGCAGGGCTGCCTGTCTGCTTTGGGGTCCTTGTCCTTACGATGATGACCACCTCCCTTCCTTTCTCACTGCCCCACCCCTACGGGGCTAAGTTGAACTGTATTCTATTACTTGCAGCCAAAGGAGTCTTAATTTATTTAGTTATAATCTAAAACATAAAAATATTCCCTGCTTGAGTTGAAGTAAGAATTTCAATGGTTACAGCTGGGAACGCTGCAATGGGGGAGCCTAGTTCTCCAGTTAAATAACCACCCAAACTCTCTAACCCCTTTCTCATCCTGAGAAGGCCTCAGGGACGAGCCACAGCCAGCACTGCTACACCCTTGGAGGAAGTGTGGCCAGTGCAGTGTGCAGGACAGGATGACACATGCATGACCCAGAAAGAGCATTTGCAGGAATTGGTGTTACAGGTAAACTTGTATAGGTGCAGGGAACATGTACGCAGATAAAATTGTTCAGTTGCTAAACTGTGTCTGTTTGTGATCCCATGCATTCTTGCCTTGAAAACCCAGTGAACAGTGTGAAAAGGCAAAAAGATAAAATTGCACAGGTTCAAAAAAGACGTAGTAGAAAGTCACTTGGTAAGGCACTGTTGGTAAGAGCAAAATATCAGAAACAGCCTACATTTCTATTAATATAGAATTGGTTAAATAAATTATACACATGCACCCAACTGGAGTACTACAGTGCTGTAAAAAAGAATGAACAAGGTCCTTCTGTATGGAAAGACTGCTAAGTGAAGAGAGCAAGGGGCAGGACAGGGGGTTTTGTAGGCCATCACTGGGGCATAAGGACAGCCTGAATATAAAATTTCCTTTTATATGCATTCAAAAAAATTCCACCAAGTGAAACAGATAAATTAATATCAGCAGTTTACTTGTGTCTATGAATGTGAATGTGGCAGGGAGTTGTGGGTGGGGAGCCTAGATCGGAATAGGAAGGAGACTGTGCCTGTGTACCTCTTCAGTTCAGTCCAGTTCAGTTGCTCAGTTGTGTAGTGTCCAACTCTTTGCGACCCTATGAATCACAGCACGCCAGGCCTCCCTGTCCATCACCATCTCCCAGAGTTCACTCAAACTCTTGGTTTTAAGCAATGTTATACTGGGCTTAACAGGCTGGTTCCAAATGGGAAAAGGAATACATCAAGGCTGTATATTGTCACCCTGCTTATTTAACTTATATGCAGAGTACATCATGAGAAACACTGGGCTGGAAGAGGCATAAGCTGGAATCAAGATTTCCAAGAAAAATATCAATAACCTCAGATATGCAGATGACACCACCCTTATGGCAGAAAGTGAAGAAGAACTAAAGAGCCTCTTGATGAAAGCGAAAGAGGAGAGTGAAAAAGTTGGCTTAAAGCTCAACATTCAGAAAACGAAGATCATGGCATCTGGTTCCATCACTTCATGGGAAATAGATGGGGAAGCAGTGGGAACAGTGTCAGACTTTATTTTTCTGGGCTCCAAAATCACTGCAGATGGTGATTGCAGCCATGAAATTAAAAGATACTTACTCCTTGGAAGGAAAGTTATGACCAACTTAGATAGCACATTCAAAAGCAGAGACATTACTTTGCCAACAAAAGTCCACCTAGTCAAGGCTATGGTTTTTCCAGTGGTCATGTATGGATGTGAGAGTTGGACTGTGAAGAAAGCTGAGTGTCAAAGAATTGATGCTTTTGAACTGTGGTGTTGGAGAAGACTTTGGAGAGTCCCTTGGACTGCAAGGAGATCCAACCAGTCCATTCTGAAGGAGATCAACCCTGGGATTTC
>SJYC01052060.1:0-45741 GCA_006408675.1 Madoqua kirkii
GAGTGTCAAAGAATTGATGCTTTTGAACTGTGGTGTTGGAGAAGACTTTGGAGAGTCCCTTGGACTGCAAGGAGATCCAACCAGTCCATTCTGAAGGAGATCAACCCTGGGATTTCTTTGGAAGGAATGATGCTGAAGCTGAAATTCCAGTACTTTGGCCACCTCATGCAAAGAGTTGACTCACTGGAGAAGACTCTGATGCTGGGAGGGATTGGGGGCAGGAGGAGAAGGGGACGACAGAGGATGAGATGGTTGGATGGCATCACTGACTCGATGGACATGAGTCTGAGTGAACTCTGGGAGTTGGTGATGGACAGGGAGGCCTGGCGTGCTGAGATTCATGGGGTCGCAAAGAGTTGGACACGACTGAGCGACTGAACTGAACTGAACTGAACTGAACTGATACTGTGCTTCCCTGGTGGCTCAGATGGTAAAGAATATGCCTACCATGCAGGAGACCTGGGTTTGATCTCTGGGTTGGGAAGATCCCTTGGAGAAGGAAATGGCAACCTACTTGGTATTCTTGCCTGGAAAATCCTCTTGGACAGAGGAGCCTGGTGGGCTACAGTCCTTGGAGTCTCAGAGAGTTGGACATGACTGAGCAACTTTATATATATATATATATATATATATATTGAGACTTTATATATATATATGGAGAGAGAGAAAGAGAGAGACTTCTCTGGTGTCTCAGATGGTAAAGCGTCTGCCTACAATTTGAGAGACCTGGATTCAATCCCTGGGTCGGGAAAATCTCCTGGAGAAGGAAATGGCAGTCCACTCCAGTACTCTTGCCTGGAAAATCCTACGGACAGAGGAGCCTGGTAGGCTACAGTCCATGGGGTTGCAGACACGACTGCGCGACTTCACTTTCTTTGTAAATATATATATATATATATATATATATATATAGAGAGAGAGAGAGAGAGAGAGAGAGTGTTGTCAACTATTTTAAATAAGGAGGGTGAGAAAGGGAGGAAAGGAAGGAAGGGAGGAAGGGAGGGAGGGAAGGAGGAAATCGACAGCTTGTCTTCTGAACGGTCCGTAGGATTGGTTGACACCATCACGAACAGGGTTTATCTTTCTGAAAAAGGTGGGTGCACAGAAGAACCATGAGAGACAATAGCCATGCCAGATCGGGGCCACAGGAAGGACTGGCTCTTTCTTGAAGCTGTAGCTCACTGAATAAAAGCCAGAGCCACCAGCAGCCACGGTTTGATCAGAGAAGGGCAACCGCTGCACTCACGAGATGCTGAACCCTGCAGGCAGTGTGGGCCAACAGACGGGTGTGTGGCATCACAGAAGCTGATTTCAGAGTGAGGTGAGCCCAAGTGGGGTTTTTAGGGCAGACACACAATTGCTTGCAAACGAGTAGCAGGTACAGTGAGCAGAGTTTTGTGTTTCTCTGCAAGTTTTCTCTTTGGTGTCTCGAGGGAGCTGGGAGAAACCCAGGTCAGAAATTCAAACCTGCCTTGGCCAAGATGCTTGCTTAAACTAGACCTGAACCTGGGGGCTCTTCTGGCTTTATTTGCCGAATTCTAATGGGAACCAAGCCCTCCAGATACTATTCTTATTCTGCTGTGCTGATATTTTTTTGCTGGAAACACATCATACCAAGGTGGCTTGGACCCCTTCCCTTTGCCAGACTGAAAGGTCAAGTGAGCAGACATCCAACTTCCGGACTGATCCAGGTTTTTCATGATCAAGCCAAGGCAGGCAAAGATTCCAGGAAAACTCTCCCGGGAAGGCCAAAGATTTCTGAAAGTATCTGTGGACAATCAGACGCAGTATTACTCGGTTAATTCCCATAATTCAGCGAAAGTGATGGAAGCACTTTGCGGATGACTGGCAGGTAGGCTGCCCGTGGCCTGGGCCCCAGCACCTAAGGCCTGAGTTGGGGGACCTGCCAGCCCTTCAGATGCTCTCTCACTGCAGAGGAGCAGGGAAAGTCAATGGGCATCCAGTGCGGACTAGATTTTTGGACACAGTATTGCCAGGTAGGGGCTTCCTCGGTGGCTCAGTAGTAAAGAATCTGCCTCCCAATGCAGGAGACACGGGTTTGATCCCTGGGTGGGGTAGATCATCTGGGGAGGAGCTGGCAACCCATTCCAGTATTCTTGCCTGGGAAATCCCAAGGACATAGGAGCCTGGCGGGCTACACGAGGTTGCAAAAGAATCGGCCGTGGGTTAACAATTAGACAACAATAACAGACACCTAGTTGAGTCTCTAGGGATGTGAGAGGGACCCCAGAGGCTTTTATTCTCTCTCAACCCTTTTCTTCTCTTTTCTTCTTACCTCTTCACCCGTCCCCAACAGCTCACCAGAAATCATGGCCTAAAGCAGCAAGATGGCCACTCATCATCTCTTCCCTTCCAATCCCTCCTTACTCATCAGTAAGCAGAAGGTAGAGACACTGCTGGTACAATGAGCACGCGTCAAGACATGAAATAAAAGCAGGTGACTTAGCTGGGTGCAGTCTTTCCACAGTTCGGGTAAGAATGGAATATGCAAATTGTGTAATTTTGTTGATTAGCATACATGTTAAATGCTCTTCTATCTGCATTTAAAATAGGCACTACACAATATTGAAATGAAAGGAGCAGAATTGATGCTAACGATTTAAAATTTAAATTTTCCTTGATTCAGAGTGGCATTCAACAGTGGCATTTTAAAAATAAAAACATGACAAGTGGAGAGAGACTATGGAAGAAAGGTGAAGCTTCTCTTTTAGTACCTCTAATGACAACGCTTCCCCTGCTTTTTAAAAAAGGGCTCCCACATTTTCATTTCGCCCTAGGCCCTGCCTGCACTCTTTCCTTCCTACAGTGACAGTGGATGGCCTTCTGGCTGTAGAATCCATCCGTCTGTGCGCACAGGCAGCGCCCAGGGTCTGAAGTCCCCCGGCAGCGGCACTGAACCCGTGCGACGATGGAGGAGCAGACAGAATCGCCGCAGCTGCTGTGTTCCCCTCCAGCCCCAGCCTGGAGCAGCCCCCATGGGTGCGATCCTCGTCACCCTCTACCCGGCTTGGCTCCTGGCAGTGTACCTTTCCTTGCCCTTCACCTTCAAGGTCCCACTTCCTCACTCTTTCTAGTTTTCCTGGGGAGATTTCTGCAATGATCCCTTTCATTCAACCGGAAACACCACGTCCATATCCCTGAAAATCTGGGCCCCAGCCAGCTGAAGCTTCTGAGGGTCTATGGACGAACTCACCTGTCCTTCTCAATTCTGTGATCTGTCTCTGACAAGACCAGTGTTTCTGGCAATTAGGACGTGGGGTAGGAACCCCAACATTACGATTGTTCAGTCGTGAGGTTTTGTCTACCTCTTTGCAACCTCAACACTGTGGACCTCCCCAAAGCGCTCTTCCGGAAACACTGAGTCTTAAGGTTAACACTGAAACTTTTTAAGCAGCAATCTTTCCATGCAGGTCAGAGGGAACCTGGAAAGTCCTCTGGAGGGTGGGCTCCATTGGGAGTCGCTCTGTTGTAAGCAGTGTTGCTCTCAGCAGGTCTGGGCCAAGTCCCAGGCAGAGAAGACCCAGTGACCTGGACCTCTGGGGAACGTGTTCTATTTACCTAACGAGGCTTGATGTCACAGCCCTGCTTGCTTGGCTGAGGGAAAGGAAAAAGAAAACTTATAAACAGCGGGCTTTATCTTTTTAAATTAGTCATAGTTGGGGCTTCCCTGGTGGCGCAGAGGTAAAGAATCCACCTGCCATTCCAGGAGACTCGGGTTCCATCTCTGTTCTGGGAAGCAGCTAGTTCTCCCAGTTGTGAAACCAGGATACTAGTGCCCGCCTTACAGATACCAATGCAGCTAGGCCTGTGGGCTGCAACCACTGAGCTCACGTTCTGGAGCCCAGGAGCCGTGAGTGCGGAAGCGCCTGTGCTCCAGAGCCTCTGCTCTGCAGCAAGAGAAGCTGGGCAGTGAGAAGCCTTCGTGCGCAACCAGAGAAAAGCCTGCCCAGCAACGAAGACCCAGCACGACCCCAAATAATACATAAATAAATATAGTTTAAAAAATTAGTCATCATGTATTCTGTAAAAATCAGGCCAGTGCCAAAGCAAACATTTGTATCATCTTTTTCCATTCATCCAGGTACGTGGTTACCTATCCTGAGCAATCTTGGGAAGTCTTTTCACCTTCTCTGCCGGGAAAATTTTTCTCCATGCTTCCAAACACAGCACAATATCTACAGACTGTTTCACAGTCCATGTAAGTGTGTGTCTGTATTTATAGTTGCAGGCTTCCCAGGTGGCCCAGTGGTAAAGAACCCACCTGCCTATGCAGGAGACGTGAGTTTGATCCCTGGATAGGGAAAGATCCTCTGGAGGAGGGCATGGCAACCCACTCCAGTATTCTTAGCTGGAAAATCTCAAGGACAGAGGAGCCTGGAGGGCTGCAGTCCATGGGTCGCAAAAAGAAAGACACGATTGTGTGAGTGACGGACTGATACGACGCTGAGCACTCTACACGCAGTATGGCCGTCCCTCTTCACGACAGCACACTGGCACCTATAAGGCGGGCATTAGTGTCCTTGTTTCACAACTGGGGAAACTGAGGCCAAGGAAGGTTACGTAAGATCTTGCCTAAGATCACACAGCTCCCCGAGCTAACAGAGCCCGTGTTGTTTGCCACGGAGTAAACGAAGTTGGTGAGTAGCTATTTTCCAAGGTTGTCAGGAAGAGAGCTCATTAGAAGGCCGGCTTGTCTGTGCAATGGCCTCTTAATTAAATAGAAGAGCAAAATTCCTTACATTAAAAAAGAAGCTGTCTTCATCTCCCAACTCTCCATGGAACCAGCTTTCATTTTAACCAGTGTTGCGCAAGTCTGTTGAGCTCTGGTATGGGAAGGTCTCTTTGCACAGGTATTTAGTTCTGCTGCAGATTTAACAGCAATCCGGGAAGCAAGCACAGCTGCAGAACCAGGCTCCTCACAGCTCACGATTACAGCTTGCTGGGGGCTCCACCAAAACAGCACTGTGTGTTTACGACATTTAAGAAATTCTTGAGGGTGGTACTGATATACCAATTACAGGCACTAGTATTTTGGCCCCATGGGGCAGACAAGGAAAGGGGATTTTATTTTGTTATGAGAAACACTTTCTTGCTTAGGCTTAACTTTTATTATTCACAAAGGATTTCAAAGCATTACCACGGAGTATGAACACCACACTTGAGTCATCTGGACATACTGGACTCTCACAACCTAATGGGTGGTGTTTCACAGTGTATTTCTTTTCAGTTCATCTTGGATTCATTAAAAAAATAATCACGGACGTTCACCAGACTTCCTGCCCCCGATCCACCTCCAGCCTTGCTCACTGTGGATGTCGGAGCACACGGAGGAGCTCTCCAAGGCTTTGGTCAAGACCGAGGACTTGCCTGGGCCCCACTGATCCTTCTCCTGGGGTGTCTGGCTTCCTTGCCCACTCAGGAGCCAAAGGCCCCATAGTTCAGACAGTCTGGACCTGGAGTCGTCATTTATAGCCACCCAAACTTCAAGGATGACCAAGTTATGAAAACATGAGAAATGGACAAAGAGAGGAGGAAAAGTTTTGAGAATCATTAAAAAGAGAAAGGGGAAGGGTTGTGGAGTGGTAAAAGTGATAAACTGATGGTTAGAGGGACTTGGGTATGTGGTAGGATGATCACATTATTTATTATCCAAATTGGGACTCTTTTTGGGGTGAGGACTTCCCTGGTGGCGCAGACGGTAAAGCATCTGCCTGCAGTGCAGGAGACCTGGGTTTGATCCTGGGTTGGGTAGATCCCCTGGAGAAGGAAATCTACCCACTTCAGCATTTTAGCCTGGAGGATTCCATGGACAGAGGAGTCTACTGGGCTGCAGTCTATGGGGTCACAAAGATATTGCTGCTGAAAACTTTACTGGGACAGTAGGCATTCCTGGTGTGGTGTGGCCGCCATACTGCCAGGACACTGACTAGCTGTCTAAACTTTAGAGGAAGGTAGACACCACTGGCGTTTTGTGCCAAGAAGTTGGGGGTGCTAGATGCCCCGCAAGGAGCCAGAGACATTTGCGTAATGAAGAGTCATCCTATCCGGCAGGTTAGAAGCACCCCCACCGAGAAACATTGCATAAAAGAATGGGTTTTTAATTATTACCTGTAAAGAATTGTTGCCTTCCTTCTACCAGAATATTAGAGGACCACTGGAGAGAGAAAACTATGAAGTGTTGTTTTTTAGAAATACTATGAAAGCTTTTATCACTGCTATACCCTTAAGAGTCCAAGCTCTACACTTTTTGAAATTTTAGGGAGAGTGAGCCTATAATTTCAAGATACCTTAAATAGCAAAATTCTAACCACGTCTTCCAAGTGTCATTCTTCATAAATCTATTTAGAATCAAGCTTAAAATTCACCACCAGCAAATCATTTTCATAGCCTATATGGTAACTGGACTTTCTTCTATTTAATTTTTCAGCACTGCTTTATTAATAGGTTGTAAAAAATAATAAGCTATTTGTATTGTAAGCGGAGAAGAACGAGAATCATAGAGTAGATTTGCAGCAATCTCTTCTGAGGATAGCAAGAAAAATAGACATTTCAACTGTGCCTTTAGATTAGCAATCAGGTTGATGGGAACAAATATCCCCAGGTCATTCACCTTAAAACCTAAATAAAGAAACAAACAATTGGCCAACCAGAGGTATAGAACTGGTATAAATTTAAAGGCTCCAGAGACAGTTTTCTATAACCTGGGATATCCTCTAATGCACATTAATGAAGTCTCCTTTATGTACAGTTGGGAAGGTTCCCTGGAGGAGGAAATGGCGACCCACTCCAGTATTTTTGCCTAGAGAACCCCATGGACAGAGGAGCCTGGCGGGCTACAGTCCCTGGGGTCGCAAAAAGTCAGACACGACTGAGCGACTAATACTAATACTGTTAAGAGGGTTCGAGGTCTTCCCAGGTGGCGCTAGTGGTAAAGAACCCAGTGGCCAGCGCCGGAGACGGAAGAGACACAGGTTTCATCCTTTGGTCGCAAAGACTCCCCCCCCAGAGGAGGAAATGGCAGCCCACTCCAGTATTCTTGCCTGGGTAGACAGAGGAGCCTGGCGGGCCACAGTCCATGGGGCCACAAAGAGTGGGGCACGACTGAATGACTGGGCACACACAGAGGGCTCAGGCCATGCTGCACCGCTTCCCGTGGTGCCAGAGCGCCGGGCGGGACCTCCGCCTGGAGCCACTTCGGTCTGATAGACCCCGAAAAAAAGGGAGGAGGAGAGGCGACGCCAGAAGTCCCTGAGCAACCCAGCCCACCCCTGTCTGAAGCACACAAAGCATTTTGTGGGGCGGCTTCCTTTTTCTCTCAGTGTTTACAGAATTGTTGAATGATGGTGTTCATTTACTTATGAGATGATTGACATCGTCCCTCAAAACAGAAAAACAACTTGGGCGAACTCTAGAATGCAGGTATGCGGCCCACAGGGCAGTCCTGGGTCTCTGCTTTGCCTTCTGTGGTAAACTTGGACTTCTGCTGGGTTTGGTTTCGGTCATCTCAGCTCGGCGTGTGTGGCAAATACACTTTTCACCAGTCTCCCCATGGAATGGTTGACGCAGCTCTGCAGTCTCAGTGGCCTCGGGAGGAGCTGGCCAGGGCTCCCCCTCTGTAAGATGCCTCCTGAAAGGAAAGAGGTCGCTGACGACCCACAGAGGAGGCTGTGGCCGTAAATATTTCAGAATTGGTTTCCTTGACATCTTCAATAATGAAAAACATTTGCTTGTTTAAGACTCTTAAGTCCTCTCAGGTCTTTGGATTCCGTCTCCAGAGGCGAGGTACAAGTATGATGTCAGGAGGAAGGCAGAGCCCAGAAAGCCTCGCCTGGGTCACAGAGAAGTGCTAAACTCTTGAGAGGGCCCTAAGACAAATAAACGGATGCGGCCTAGCACATGTCAAAGACCTGCGCGAGGGCAAACGTCTTTATGACTTTGGTCCTGGGAAGGGAGACCCGGCCCGGGATTAGAATTTACAGCTGACAAGCTGCTGATGAGGCAGTCACGGCCATTTGGGGCATGAATGGCCCCTCTGGGGACAGGGGGCTTAGCACGCCAGGCTGAAAATCTCAGAGCGAAGTGGGGGTAACCCCCACTCCCTGGGATAAGCGTGCTCACCCCACAACCTGCCCCCCGGGGCCTTTTCTTTGCCTTCCTTTGATTTACAGCCCGCCCTGCAGCTCTGTAGAGCTCTGACACACGTGAGATTTCAGCATCAATGGAATTCCTAAGACCAAGGGAAGAATCTCTTTCTTGGCTATAAACGTCACTCTGAAATGCTTCTCCTCTGTAATGTTTCAGGAGTGCTTGGAGCATGCATGGCTTGCCCCCTGCAGAGTCCCCGTCCTCCAAGCACTCACAACTCCCTTAACCCATTTTGTGCACAAGTGTGCTGATAGATGGCCTCTCTGATCCCCAAACGTCAGCCAGCTTTCCTGCAGTGCTTCTCAGATGGAGCAGTTTTGTCCCATGGGGGATGTTTGTAAGGTCTAGAGACTTTTCGTTTGTTTTTTTTTGGCTACACCGAGCAGCATGTAGGAGATCGAACCCACGCCTTCTGCAATGGAAGCTCGGAGTTGTAACCATATGACCACTGGGCAAGTCCCTAGACATATTTTTGATGATGACAACTGGATGAGAAGGGTTACCAGCATGCAGCCATGAAATTAAAAGATGCTTGCTCCTTGGAGGGAAAGCTATGACAAACCTAGACAGCATATTAAAAAGCAGAGACTTCACTTTGCTGACAAAGGTCTGTATAGCCAAAGCTATGGTCTTTCCAGTAGTCACGTATAGATGTGAGAGTTGGTCGATAAAGAAGGCTGAGCGCCCAAGAATTGATGCTTTTGAATAGTGATGCCGGAGAAGACTCTTGAGAGTCCCTTGAACAGTAAGGGGATCAAACCAGTCAATCCTAAAGGAAATCAACTCTGAATATTCATTTGAGAGACCGAAGCAGAAGCTGAAGCTCCAATATTTTGGCCACCTGATGCAAAGAGCCAACTCACTGGAAAAGACTTGAGGGCAGGAGGAGAAGGGAACAACAGAGGATGAGATGGCTGGAGGGCATCATGGACTCAATGGACATGAGTTTGAGCAGACTCGGGGAGATAGTGGAGGACAGAAGGGCCTGGTGTGCAGTCCCTGGGGCTGCAAGAGTTGGACACAACTGAGCAACTGAGCAACGACAGGGCAGAGATGCCAGAGATGCCTCTAAACACCCTACCATGCACAGGACAACCCCTCCACCCAGCCGGAAACAAAGAAAGATCCAGTCCAAAGTGTCAGTGGTGCCAAGGCTGAGAAGTCCAGCGCTGAGGTAAGGGTACAGCACGTCTGCACAGGTCAAGAAAGTCATCCGCTAAACCTGCGCTGTCTGATGGAACTTTCTGTGAGAATGGAAACGTTTGGTACTTGTGCTGTCCAATATATTAGTCGGGAGACACATGAGGTTATTTAGCACTTGAAATGTGGTCAGTGTGACTAAGGAAGTGAATTTTTACTGACATTTAAAAAAATTAATTAGGTTTTGGCTGTGCTGGGTCTTCGTTGCTGCACGGAGGTCTCTGCTTGTGCCAGCGGGGACTGCTCCCTCGCCGTGCCCTCGGCCTCCTCACTGCAGTGGCCTCTCTGTTGCAGAGCACAGCCTCTAGGGCGGGCTGGCATCAGCAGTTGGGACAGACGAGCTCAGTAGTTGCCGCTCGTGTGCTCTAGAGCACGGGCCCAATAGCTTAGCTGCTTCGAGGGGTGTGGGATCTTCCTGGATCAGGGATTGGACTTGGCATCTCCTGCATTAGCAGGTGGACTCTCCACCACTGAACTACCAGGGAAGCCCTTTAGAAATGTAAAAAATTTTTATTTATATTTACTTTTAATTAATTAAATATTAGTCATCCCATGCAGCGCGTGACTTCTGTTTTGGACGGTGCCGCTCCACATCACGGGAGTTTAGAAGCCCTGGAGCAGCCTGCCCTGGCTGGCTCTCTACTCCACCAGCTTATAATTAAAATTCCACAGTCAGACACTCCTTCTTTCACTAAGCTTTGACCCCTATGGATACGATATTATCCTGGGAGGGAGATGACCTTCAGCTTATCAACCACTGATGCTAATATGACTAATGGATCTGAAAGATGTATGGGGGTGGGGCCCTGAAATGAAGGAGAGGGCACCACGAGATGGGGGCTTTGTAGAAGAAATGGGAGGGGGTGGTGACACGCTAGAGGTAGCAGAGGCCACCTGGGACTGTTTTCCTCAAACTCTGCTGAGAACAGAAGTCAAATACAGTCATTTCTTAATATCTGGAGGGGATTGTGGTTCTAGGATCCTCCACAAATATCGAAATTCACGGATGCTCAAGGCCCTTATATGAAATGATGTACTATAGCTGGCCTGTAGAAAGGTGGAGGAGGATGCCAGGGAAACTGGAACTGCGTTGCTGGGGGTGGGGCAGGGGCGGAACCCGCAGAAGCAGAGCCCATGGAAGCAAAAACCAGAGGTGGAACCACTGTACTCACAATTTCCATTCAGATATATTCACCGTCTGCAAAAACGAGAGCCAAAGGCAAGCAGAAAAGACCAAGTATGTCACAGAGCCGAGCCTGTTTCCTGTTCCTTCTCTGTTTGCCTTTGGTTCTTAGGCCACATCTCCAAACCACTGAGATGTTAGGGTGTCCTCTCTCTGATGTAGCCCAGATGGTGGTGCTGAGTTAGTTGCTAAGTGGTTGTTCTTTGCAAAGCCATGGTGGTAGCCCTCCAGGCTCCTCTGTGCATGGGATTCCACAGGCAAGAATACTGGAGTGGCTTGCCATTTTCTTCTCTGGGGGAATTGAACCCACATCTCCTATACTGGCAGGTGGATTTTTTACCACTGAGCTACCAGGGAAGCCCCATGTAGCCCAAATAGAAGCAGTAATAAACCACAGAACATAAAATGGTTTTCCCTTTAATCTGATTATGAAATTTGGAGTTCAGTTCAGTTCAGTCACTCTGACCCTTTCTGACCTCATGGACTGCAGCACACCAGGCCTCCCTGTCCATCACCAACTCCCAGAGCTTGCTCAAACTCATGTCCATTGAGTCAGTGATGCTATCCAACCATTTCATCCACTGTCATCCCCTTCTCCTCCCACCTTCAGTCCTTCCCAGCACCAGGGTCTTTTCCAGTGAGTCACCTCTTCGTATCAGGTGGCCAAAGTTTTGGAATTTCAGCTTCAGCATCAGTCCTTCCAACGAATATTCAGGACTGATTTCCTTTAGGATGGACTGGTTGGATCTCCTTGCTGCCCAAAGGACTCTCAAGAGTCTTCTCCAACACCACAGTTCAAAAGCATCAATTCTTCAGTGCTCAGCTTTCTTCATCATCCAACTCCATCCACATCCATACATGACCACTGGAAAAACCATAGCTTTGACTAGATGGACCTTTGGTAGCAAAGTAATGTCTCTGCTTTTGAATATGCTGTCTAGGTTGGTCATAACTTTTCTTCCAAGGAGCAATCGTCTTTTAATTTCATACCTGCAGTCACCATCTGCAGTGATTTTTGGAGCCAAACTATAGAGTCTGTCCCTGTTTCCACTGTTTCCCCATCTATTTCCCATGAAGTGATGGGACCGGATGCCATGATCTTCATTTTCTGAATGTTGAGCTTTAAGCCAACTTTCTCAGTCTCCTTTCACTTTCATCAAGAGGCTCTTTAGTTCTTCTTCACTTTCTGCCATAAGTGTGGTGTCATCTGCATATCTGAGGTTATTGATATTTCTCCTGGCAATCTTGATTCCAGCTTGTGCTTCTTCCAGCCCAGCATTTCTCATGATGTACTCTGCATAGAAGTTAAATAAGCAGGGTGACAATATACAGCCTTTATGTACTCCTTTTCCTACTTGGAACCAGTCTGTTGTTCCACGTCCAGTTCTAACTGTTGCTTCCTGACCTGCATATAGGTTTCTCAAGAGGTAGGCCAGGTGGTCTGGTATTCCCATCTCTTTCAGAATTTTCCACAGTTTGTTGTGATCCACACAGTTAAAGGCTTTGGCATAGTCAATAAAGCAGAAGCAGATATTTTTCTGGAACTCTCTTGCTTTTTCAGTGAATGAACAGATGTTGGCAATTGGATCTCTGGTTCCTCTGCCTTTTCTAAATCCAGCTTGAACATCTGGAAGTTCACAGTTCACATACTGTTGAAGCCTGGCTTGGAGAATTTTGAGCATTACTTTACTAGCGTGTGAGATGAGTGTAATTGTGCAGTAGTTTGAACATTCTTTGGCACTGCCTTCCTTTGGGATTGAATGAAAACTGACCTTTGCCAGGCCTGTGTCCACTGCTGCTCATCAAACTGTATTGTTATGATTTCTGCTGCTGCTCCAAGCAAGTGAGTGCCTCCTTCTTAACATAGCCCTGCTTTAGGGTCTGAATTGTAGGGCCTGTAGTCTATGTAATCCATTGAAAAAGTAGCTTACTGTATAAGCTTTCCTTGATGAAATGTTGTATACTCAACTTTCAAGACCTCTAGAGATGGAAGTGACCAGCCTCATTGGTAAACTATATCTACCCATGTTTCTTGAGATGGGGAAAGACTGAAAATGAAATCAAACTGAACACAAACCCTCTCTTCTTAAATGTCCTATAGGCTCACATTGGAGCACCAGGTAGCATGGACTCTGGTCATTCCCAAGGGGCACAACGGAGATTGAACAGAAATCACAAGTCCACCAAAATTACCACAGGGACTGGCAACTGTGATATAAGCTCAGCAAAAATGATGAGAACTCTTCTGCCTAGAAAGATGCAACATGAGAGAAATACAGGAGAGAAGACAGAATTTTGAACTTTTTCACAAATCACTAGTTTGTCTGAACATGACACGGGTGAGGGAGCGCAGAGGGGAAGGTAGGTAAATTTAGGACAGTGTAAAGAACTATTTCTGTCTCAGTCCATCGAGGTTCAGTTCAGTTCAGTAACCCAAATACTATGGACTGGGGCCTACACAGCAGAAATTTATTTTTCCACAATTCTGCAGGCTGGGAAGTCCAAGATCAAGGCATCAGCATATGTGGTGTCTGCTGAGGGTTTGCTTTCTGGTTTATGGACATCCTATCCCCATGTCCTCCTGTAGAGGAAGGGAAAAGAGAGCTTTGGTGTCTCTTTTCTAAGGGTGTCAATCTCATCCTTGAAGACTCATGACATAACAGCCTTCCAAAGGCCTCACCTCCAAACATCATCACACTGGGGTTGTTTTAATATATGAACTTTGTGGGGGACATAGACCTCGAGTCTATAGCATTCTGCCCCTGACCCTCTGAAATTCGTATCCTTCTTGCATACAAAATTCATTCCATCCCAGATACCTCTCAAAGTCTTATTTCAGCAACAGTTCAAAAGTCCACAGTCCCAGGTCTCATCTTGATATCATCTAAATCAGAAATGAGTGAGACTCTCGGCAAATTCCTCCTCAGCTGTGAATCTCTGAAACCAGACAAGCTATGTTGCTTCTCTGACACAAAGGTAGGACAGGCAGAGGCCTAAGGAGAAAGGGATGTCAGGTCCCAGCTCCGTCTAAAACCAAACAAGGTAAGCAGCGTTGAGACTTAAGGCTTGAGCACACTCTGGGCCAACGCTCCCTTCCAGGCCTGCTAGCGTGGCAGTGTCCCGCCCTGCCACACGTCCGCGGGACAGCGCCTGGGAGGCTCTCCGCTAAGGCTCCACCTGTGTCCAGACTACAGCTCTCGGCCAGGCTCTGCGCCACGATGGCTCTGTATGGGGACCTTCTGTCTTTCCCAGCAGGCCCTGTCCATGCCACGGTTCCACTGGATGCAGCCCAAACCGGGAGAATCTCTCTGCAGGGAGCCCACACCTGGAGGTACCGCATGGGCGTTCTGCCTCACCTGACCCAGAAAGGTGCCCTCCCCTCCCCCTGACCCCTGCTGCTTTGAGAATACTCTGCTCCCTAGGCCCTTGCACTCTGGGCCTGTGATAAGAGTGGTGTGTTTGATGACTTCTGAATTGCCTTGAGGGTCATCCTTCCATAGTCTTGAGGAACAGTGATTGGCCTCAGATGGCTGATCCATAATCATTTCCTAGTAAACAGTTGCCTGGCCATCGTCTTCAATTTTTTGCCGTATGGACAGGCTGAGAATCTTCCAAATCTTGAAATTCTGCTTTCCTTTTGCTTAACAGTTCCATCTTTAAGTTTTTTCTCTCCTCTCACATTTCACTTTATGAAGTAGGGAGTGGACAAGCTGTACCTTCTACACTAGAATAGCTTCAGCTATGCATCTGATTTCATCACTCATTAGTTTCACCTTCTGCAAAACACTGAAACACAAACACAGTTCAGCCAAGTTCTTTGGCACTTTATAACAGGGATGGCCTTTTCTCTAGTTTTCAGTAACACATTCCTCATTTCATCTAAGACCTCTCAGAATGACCTGTTCTGTCCATATTTCTACCAACGTTCTGCTCATGGTTAGTTGGGTATTATTTAAGAAGACTAAGTCTGTCTCTACAGTTCTCTTTTCTTTCAGAACTCTCACCAGAATTACCTTTGTTATTGTTTTAATTGCTAAGTCATGTCCAACTCTTTGGGACCCCATGGACCTGGTCCATTTATCGCCAGGGAGCATTTTTCTAGCATGCCCCTCAAAATTCTCCCAGCCCCTGTCCATTATCCTCGTTACTCAATGCTCCACATCTTAAACTCTAGTATTCTTGGCCTTCCCTGGTGGCTCAGATGGTAATCTGCCTGCAGTATGGGAGACCTAGGTTCAATCCCTGGGTTAGGAAGACCCCTTGGAAAAGGGAATGGCTACCCACTCCAGTATTCTGGCCTGGAGAATTCCACAGACAGTTCATGGGGTCGCAAAGGGTTGGACACAACTGAGCAACTTTCACACGTACACACCGCATTTTAAAATATCTGCTACAGCAGCATCCCACTTCTCAGCAGCAGTTTCTGTCTTAGTCTGTTCAGGTTGCTATGACAAAAATACCTGAGGCTGGGTGGCTTATAAGCAAACATCTGTTTCAAATGGCTCCACATGCATACCGAGTCACTTCAGTCATGTTTGACTCTTTGCAATCCCATGGACGGTAGCCCACCAGGCTCCTCTGTCTGTAGGATTTTCCAGACAAGAGTACTGGAGTGGGTTGCCATGCCCACTTCCAAAGGATCTCCCTGACCCAGGAATCGAACCCATGTTTCACGTCCCTTGCATTGGCAGGCAGGTTCTTTATCTCTAGCGCCACCAGGGAAGAACTTCATATAGCCCTGCTGCTGCTGCTGCTGCTAAGTCGCTTCAGTCGTGTCTGACTCTGTGAGACCCCATAGAGGGCAGCCCACCAGGCTCCCCCGTCCCTGGGATTCTCTAGGCAAGAACACTGGAGTGGGGTGCCATTTCCTTCTCCAGTGCATGAAAGTGAAAAGTGAAAGTGAAGTCGCTCAGTCGTGTCCGACCCTTAGCGATCCCATGGACTGCAGCCCACCAGGCTCCTCCATCCATGGGATTTTCCAGGCAAGAGTACTGGAGTGGGGTGCCATTGCCTTCTCCGTCATATAGCCCTGGAGGCTGGTAATTCCAAGGTCAGAGCATCAGCAGATCTGTTGTCTAGTGGGAACCCTCCTCCTGGTTCATAGACGGCATCCTCTTGCTGTGTCCTCAAGTGGCATAAGGCACAACTTATGTTGTCCTTAAAGGTGCACTAACCCCATTCCTGAGGGCCCCACCTTCACGACCCAATCACCTCTCAAAGGTCCCACTTTCTAAAACCATCATGCTGAGGGTTAGGTTTCAACATATGAATGGCAGAGCCACTAAGCATTCATTCTATGGCGATTATTTAATACAGTGTAGCAGTGAGGCAGGATGATTTAAGAGCCTTTTATCTCCATGCCAAAGGATGCAGAAATAAAGAGCTCAATGATGTTTAAATGGAAAATGACAGTTTCATAATGAATGGTTGACTGGAGGAAACGAGGGTGTTTAAAGCTGATCTCCTGAGATAAGCAGAGAGGGGCCCCACCTCCTTCCCATAAGGACCCCTATGAAAAGGGACACTAGACCAGTCTTGCCACAAGTCTTTGGGTTTATCTCATTCAGCCACTCTTGCTGTGGAACAGAGGTGAGCTAATCTCCTAAGTGAGTTTGCCATTTATCCACGTTTGACACAAGTAGTTTTTCCACATTAGTGTTAGAACAGGCTGAGAAACACAGACCTCCCTGGGAAGAAGTGGTAGCGGCCCCATGGCAGCAGCAAGCCCAGGCCTATGGGGTGGGGGCTGGGGTTCAAATGCACTAAGAGCTGTTTTTACACTGATCCACTCTAAGTCTTTGAGTGCAATGGCTGATTATTGGGTCAACAAACATAAAAAGCTTTGTCACTGGCCCAAGTTTGAACCAGAAGCAACATGCCTTTCACGAGCATTTAAAGATGAAAGATCTAAGATTAAAACAGAGAGTCTTGGTCACAGTAGGCACCATTTGAGCGTCTTTGTTCACATGTGTTTTGCCCTAAAAGAAAAGTAAAGCAACAAGATCTACGAAATGTCCTTGGTCTTTTTCTCAGCCCAGGGTTGTAAACCCTGAGTTACCTCATTCTTCCACTACAGGAACTGTAGGGTAGGGTTTCCAATGGGACTTCCAGCTTGTAGCTTAGTAAAATGATGCCACTCATATGTGGTGGTGCAGTGAACAGAGGTTCAGGGAACATTTGACTGAGTGCACGTTTGACCACATCATCCTTCTTAGACCCTTAAGACTCATCAAAGCCTCGCTATTACCTGCAGGATGGGGGCGGGGCTCTCCTGGTTAGTACCTACAACTCTCGCCTTTGCTTCCACCCCCCTGAGGTTCTTCCAGTTCTTCAAATGCTTCATGCTTTCTTATAATCCCACCCCTTACATGCACTGTTAGAGCTTACAGTCATATGCACCGTCCCTGCGAAACCAACCTCGACAGCCCTTGAATTAGCTTCTCCTTTGCACGCTGTGCTACATTTCATTATAGCATCCACGGAGTCCTATTGAAATTACCTCCCAAGTCTGAAGAATCTAAGCTACTCCATTTTGTAAGGTTCCAGGAAAAGAGCCTTTAGAAATCCCTTAACCTCACCCCACTACCTGCAGACCAATCAGAACCCGTAGCCAGCCTGGGAAATGAGAACCAATCAGAACCCAACACCTAACCCTTCCACAGAAGGTAACCAATTAGACATCTCCCAACCCGGAAACTCCCACTTTTCAAATTTCTGGCCCGAGAATACCCTATATAAGCAATGTAACCCAGAGCTCAGGGCTCCTCCCTATAGCTGCTGTATCGGTATCGGTGGGAGCCCCAGCTCGAGCTTGGTAATAAAAACTCTCTTGCTTTTGCATCGGATATCGGCTCCCTGGTGCTCATTGAGAGATTTTGCAACTTGGGCATAACAAGTCAACTGTGAGCTTCCTAAAGCCGGGGTTGGGGGCTAGGCTGCAGTGTCCCTACGCGGTCCCAGCACCTAATCCAATGCCAGGCACAAAAGGAGTAGCAGGTCCATAAATGCTCAATGAGGTAACAGTGATTTCAATTAACTGTGCGTGATGGAGAGCTTTTTGACAAAGGTGCATCCCACATTTTCTCTTTGGCAGAATACTACGAGACTGCCTTGTTATCAGCTCCACATAAGGGATAGTCCTAAACCCCCTGGTTTCCCTTAAGACAGAAAGAAAGTAAGAAGGGAAATCGCTCATACACTTTGGGAAAAGAACAAAGAAGGAAAGGAAGGAAGGTAGGAAGGTCCTTGGCTTCTGAAAGCCTACCTCAGGTGCAAGAAAAGAGATTATTTACATTCTGCTTGGAGACTTGAGTCATGAACATACAGAAAGAAAGTGACTGAAATTTATTACTTTACATTCATAAGATGAAAAGGAGTCTTTCAGCTCCTCATTGGTCAATAGACACAAGTTATATTTCAACCATAAACCTTTTCTAAAGGAGCCCAGAAGTGTAGGCAGGAGCTGCATTAGACAATGGGAACCAAGCTGCACCTATTGAGAAGTCCCTGATTAATTAGCCTGTTGCCCAATACCTCCGCTTTTCATTTTTTGGAAATGAATAAGCTGTATTATTAGCCTCCACTGGACTTATTGTGCCTCACGGGGACTGAGGCCCCTCTTGGAAAGGGCCGCTCCTTGTCCTCCCCCTCTCGCTGGGCAAAGACAAAGCCCCATAGAGATGGAGGACCAGGACAAGCCGCCCTCCCAGGACGCCGGAACGATGTCAGGGGAGTGACTGGTGCAGAGGCGAGCAGGGCCGCCCGCGTGGTGGAGAAGGCTGTCTCTGCTTGCACCGCTCTGAGACAGCTCCTCAGGTGCGGCTGGATTTGGGACTGCCAGCAGCTGTGTTTAGGGGTGCATTTGTCTTATCTACCCACATCCTTTGAGGATTTCAGGGCAGGCCATTTTTACCTCTCTTAATGAATGCTCTGGCAGTTTCTGAACACGGAGCTGTGTCTGCATGCCCCGAGGAGTATTTATTTTCACCGCTGTTGAGATTTACTAGGACACGTATTCACGAACTCCTTTTGGATGTCTTTTTTTTCTCTGACCATCCCTCCAGTTCAGACCTGAACAGGAAGACAACTGCAGGGACAAAAGTTTCTGCCCGGAAGTTGGGGTTTCCTGGTTTTCTCCCTTTTTTTTTTCACACCTTAACAGCTCATCAGTCACCTCAGCATACTATTTGTAGTCCTTAAACAGTTTGCAAATCTGTCCCCTAGGTTGGCTAAATAAATATGTCACATCAGTTAAAAATCAGGTTATACAAATTCACTTAGTGGAATAGGGAAATAAGATATATAGAGTGGAAAAATCAGGTCACAAAAAATAGTTTGAGTAAATGATTACATATGTTCGCATGTATGATCTTGAAAAAAAACCTAATAATATACACACAAAAATAATCATGCTTATTCCTGGACTGGAATTAAAGAGTTTGGGAATTCTAGAAGTTTGTTTTATTTCATACACATTTAAAGTTTTTTCCAATGAGCTTGCATCAACTTGCATAATCTGGAAAATAATACAAAATTTTAAGGAAATGAAATGTACCCGTGCTAATAGGTCAAAACGAGTCTTCCTTCTCCTCTCTCTTCCTGTCATTACGACCATGGTTCATTGCTCATTGTTTCCCTCATCTACAAAAATTTCTTTGCATGTTACCCTCTGTTTAATCTTCCACTTTTATTCACTTTCTTTCAGAAAGGTCTTTCTGTAAAGGAAATCTGACCAAGTAACTCCACTAAATGCTCCAGAGTTTCCTGTAGAATGAGTGAGTGAAAGTCGCTCACTCCTGTCCGACTCTTTGCAACCCCAGGGCTGATACAGTCTATGGAATTCTCCAGGCCAGATTACTGGAGTGGCTAGTCTTGGCCTTCTGCGGGGGATCTTCCCAACCCAAGGGTTGAACCCTGGTCTCCCGCACTGCAGGCAGATTCTTTACCAGCTGAGCCACAAGGGAAGCCTAAGAATATTGGAGTTGGTACCCTATCCCTTCTCCAGGGGATCTTCCAGGCCCAGAAATTGAACCAGGGTCTCCTGCACTGCAGGTGGGTTCTTTACCAAATGAGCTATCAGGGAAGCCCTCCTCTAGAGTAAGGCAGTTCAAAACCCTCAGGCTGATGGTTGAAATGCTTCAGAACCTCAGCAGCATCTGAGGGTCAATGCCAACTCCTGGGTTTCCAGTCCTGGTCAGAGGTCACCGGAAGGCAGGCTGAGTCTTTCCTTCTCCTCCTCCTCGCCTCTCCCTGCCCTCACCTACCTCCTTCATCTCTGACCCAACCCTCAAGAGTCAACCCCAGCATCACCTCTCACGGGAAGGCTTTCTCGCCTGGAGTTAGGGGTCTTTTCCTGTTCATGTCTCGATATAAGCACTTACAACATCTCATAATTATTACTTTGGGTGTCTGTTTTCCACACCTGAAGGGAAGGAGGATCCTCTGTCCAACTCTACTCAGCTCTCAGAGCAGTGTCAGGCACCAGTTGGTGAGTAATAGACATTAAAGATAGACTATACCCTTGGCTGGTGTGGACGGGATGTGAGCCTGTGAGGGAATCAGTGCTACTGATTTACTGCTGTGACTGTGCCGCTGCTGCTGCTAAGTCACTTGCTTCAGTCGTGTCTGACTCTGTGTGACCCCAGAGACAGCAGCCCACCAGGCTCCCCTGTCCCTGGGATTCTCCAGGCAAGAACACTGGAGTGGGTTGCCATTTCCTTCTCCAGTGCGTGAAAGTGAAGTCATTCAGTCGTGTCCGACTCTTAGCAACCCCATGGAATTCTCTTCATTAACCAAGTTTAGCCTTTCTGTTTCCTCAGAGGATAGTAACGCCCTGGAAAATGGTAAGGCAATCGACTGTGCCAGCATTTATCCACTTTATACACTTGGGGCCTGAGGAGGTGTGTTTTATAGACACATTTCAATACACTTCCCCTCTGTAGCAAGGTAAGTCTGGATAAGTGAAGGTTACCTGGGGCTATGGGTTGAATTGTGTCCCCCTTGACCACCTGACCTGCCTCTTGAGAAACCTATATGCAGGTCAGGAAGCAACAGTTAGAACTGGACATGGAACAACAGACTGGTTCCAAATAGGAAAAGGAGTACATCAAGGCTGTATATTGTCACCCTGCTTATTTAATTTATATGCAGAGTATATCATGAGAAACGCTCGGCTGGAAGAAGCACAAGCTGGAATCAAGATTGCCAGGAGAAATCTCAATAACCTCAGATATGCAGACGACACCACCCTTATGGCAGAAGATGAAGAAGAACTAAAGAGCCTCTTGATGAAAGAGAAAGAGGAGAGTGAAAAAGTTGGCTTAAAGCTCAACATTCAGCAAATGAAGATCATAGCATCCAGTCCCATCACTTCGAGGGAAATAGATGGGGAAACAGTGGAAACAGTATCAGACTTTATTTTTGGGGGCTCCAAAATCACTGCAGATGGTGACTGCAGCCATAAAATTAAAAGACGTTTACTCCTTGGACGGAAAATTATGACCAACCTAGATAGCATATTAAAAAGCAAATACATTACTTTGCCAACAAAGGTCTGTCTAGTCAAGGCTATGGTTTTTCCAGTGGTCACATATGAATGTGAGAGTTGGATGATAAAGAAAGCTGAGTGCTGAAGAACTGATGCTTTCGAACTGTGGTATTGGAGAAGACTCTTGAGAGTCCTTTGGACAGCAAGGAGATCCAACCAGTCCATCCTAAAGGAGATCAGTCCTGGGTGTTCACTAGAAGGACTAATGCTGAAGCTGAAACTCCAATACTTTGGCCACCTGATGTGAAGAACTGACTCATTGGAAAAGACCCTGATGCTGGGAAAGATTGAAGGCTGGAGGAGAAGGGGACGACAGAGGATGAGATGGTTGGATAGCATCACCGACTCAATGGACATGGGTTTGGGTGGACTCCAGGAGTTGGTGATGGGCAGGGAAGCCTGGTGTGCTGCAGTTCACGGGGTCGCAAAGAGTCAGACACGACTGAGCGACTAAACTGAACTGAACTGAATATATATGTTGAAGTCCTAGCTACTTGTGCCTCAGAGTATGACCTTATTTGGAAATAAGCTTTTTGCTGATGTAATTAGTTAAGTTAAAATGAATTCATTAGGGTGGGATCACAATCCAATATGAGTGATGTCCTTCCAGAAGGGGGAATTTGGACACACATACTCAGAGGGAGAACACCATGTGAAGATGAAGGCAGAGCTGGGGTGACACTTCTACAAACCAAGAAATGCTAAGAATTGCCTGAAAACCACCAGAAGTTAGAGGAGAGGCACAGATTTTGTGGTTCAGATGGTAAAGAATCTGCATGAAATGCAGGAGACCCGGGTTCAGTCCCTGGGTTGGGAAGATCCCCTAGAGAAGGAAGTGGCTACCCACTCCAGTATTCCTGCCTGGAGAATCCCATGGACAGAGAAACCTGGAGGGCTACAGTCTGCAAAGAGTCAGATACGACTGAGTAACTTTTACTCACTCTCACAGATTTTCTTCAGAGCTCTTAGAACCAACCGGTTGACACCTTGATGTCAGACTTTAAGCCTCCAGAATTGTGAGATCATAAATTGCTGTTGTTTAAGCAACTCAGTTTGTGGTACTTTTTTATAGCAATCCTAGCAAATGAATACACTCAGGGACCCTTAAAGTGAAATTTCAGAAAGAAGCACCATATCCTAAACCTCCTCTGTCGAATGTTCATTTATGTCCCAGCATCCGGCATGATTATGGCTTATTTTGCAAATGGAAAAGGGAAGGACTTATTCCAGCTCTTTTGAAAATTTCATTATGGATGTTATTTTCTTCTTTCCTAAACTTTTCAATATTTTCAAATGAGAAAAACAGCCTATCTGAATTTAAGTCCATGTAGAAATAAATTCAAGAGTTGAAGGAGAGACGAAAACGAAGTTCCCTGCTTACTCTCAGCTACTCAGCTCCCCTCCCCAGAGCCTGCCTCTTTTACATCTGTGCATACTTATATTTCATTTTTCACACTAATGATCTTATACTATAAATATCATTCTGGCTGTACCCTGATTTGATGGCTGAGCTTTCTTTGTTGGAGAGGAGTCTTTACTAGAAGACACACATATCCCTCATTCTTTTTGTGGATGCATTTTGTTTCTGGGATGGATGTTTTCTGCCTGTTCTTAATAACTTCTCAGCCAGCTTTTCTTAATCAAAACAAGAAGAAAACATTTCCAAAGTTCCCTTTGCAGCCTGGACTGAGCCTGCCCACAGCTCTTATCCCATTAAAGAGATGGATCCTTTGTCACCAGGGGTTGTTAGACATGCTTTAAAGCCTATGGTTTAAAGCTGGCTTTTCTTATGTTTTTACACAGGTATCTCCAAAGCACAGCAGCTTATGTTTGGGGTAGGCCTGATCGGTCTTGGCTTACTAGATCTTGTTTCAACAAGTTTTTCTTCTCCAGTGGGCTCTGATAGAAATGACCAATTAGTTACATGTTGGGCCAGATGAAATGTGAGACCACATGCATTAGTCAAAACCTTAGAGTAATGTATCCATTACCTTCCTGGGGCTCAAGGGCCATCATTCACTTCCCAAATGCTACTGCCTTGGGATTTCAGGACTCACCTTCTCTTTGCCTGCATTTCTTGACTCTTCCCTACATTTTCACAGAGACAATGGTGAATGCTTCTGGTTCAACAAGATTCTGTTTGCATTCATCATCTAAGTTAATAAAGTTAATAAAGCCATTCAGCTGTACTATAACTACATGCTACTTTATATGTTAGATAATTAGGAAATTGGATAAGATAAGTATGTTAAGATATTTTTGGACTTCCCTGGTGGCTCAGTGGTAAAGAATCTGCCTACCAGCGCAGGAGACACGGAGTCAATCCTGGCTGGGGAAGATCCCTTGGAGTAGGAAATGGCAACCCCCTCTAATATTCTTGCTAGAAAACCCCGTGGACTAGGACTAGGACCAGGACCTCATGGGGTCACAAAGAGTCGGATACAACTAAGCAACAACAAGAGATTTTTCAGGCAATGGAAAATAACCAGCACAAGAATTTCATGCTTGGGAGAAGGGAACTCGAGGGGAGCCCCGCTGTTGGAAACAAAGCCCTAGATGTCTACACAGGTGTGTGGGATGGTTGCTCATGATTTCAGGGCTGAGAGCTGGACTGTACACATGTCAGGCAGAACTATCCAAACCTTACCAAGCATCTGCTGCCATGGGGGTGAAACTGAAACAAATATAAAAAAGGTTGAGCAGTTCTGGGAGGTAAATATGTGACTATTTAAACTTAAATTAACAAAAATTAAATGAAATTTAAAATTCAGTTCCTCAATCACATTTAAGTGTTTACCAGCTGCTACTATATTGCGTGGTGCAAACACAGAGTACTTTCCTCAATGCATGATGTTTTATTGCTGATCTCAAGTCTCTATGATGCAAAGTTCACAATGTCCAGTAGTCAATCATAGATCAGTAGATGTGCAAAAACACAAATAAACAAACTAGGATTGCATAATCCACAGTAGACAATAAAAGAAGTAAGAAAAAGAAAACCCACCTGATTTTAAGGTGGACCAAGTGTTGAAGTTAGAAGGTAAAAAATCCAAAACATATGTGTTTTACAAAACAAAACAACATTTCAAAAAATTAATATTATACTTATTAATTTTTAAAAAATGTCCTAATGAGTGAATATGTAAGGATCTTAGTAGAGAAATAGGTATCAGAAAAAGAGTCATGTGGAAATTCTAAAACTGTGCTATACCTGAAATGAGTCACTCACCAGAGGGGCTTAAAGTGAAGATGAAGAAGACTCAGTGAAGTTGGGAACAGGTCAGTAGAAATCATCAAAGAGAGAAAAAAGATTAAGGAAAAATGAACAGAAGGTCAGGGGCCTGAAGAAGAGTATCAGACAAACAGTGTAAAACATGTGTGATTCATGTCCCAGAAAGAGTAGGAGCAAGGATGGAAAAAAATATCTGAAGTAACAGTGGTCAAGCATTCCAGATTTTTAAAAAATTACCTACAAATCCAAGAAGCTCAAGAATAAAGATAAAGAAAATCCTACATTGGAACGTCAAAGTTGAACTATCAACACTGAACAGAAAGACAAGCTTTTGAAAGCAGATAGGAAAAAAAGACAAATTATATACAGGGAAGCTAAGTTAAAAATGACTGCTAATTTTTCATCAGAAACAATAGAGGCTAGAAGACCATAAAGCAACATTTTTCAGGTATTGGATGAAAAATCCTGCCCATCCAGAATCCTATATGAAACCAGAATATTCTTCAAAATATAAAGACATTCTTAGAAAAATAAAATCTGAGAAAATTCATCACCAGCCGACCATGGTAAAGGATGTCCTTCAGTCCAAAGGGAAATAATACCAGATGGGAACCATAGAAAGAATGAAAAGGAAGAGAAATGAGAAATAATTGAATACATAAATTATTGTATATTCATTCAATGGATTCATACTTAGTAATAAAGAGCAGAACTATTGATAAATACAGTCGCACGGATTAAGCTGACAAAAAGAAGCCACAGACAAAAGACTTGCTGCTATATGATTCCATTTACATGCCATTCTAACAGGAAAAACTAATCTACAGAGATACAAGTAAAATCTATGGTATATCAAGGGTGGGGCATAGGAGAATGACATAAACCAGTGGGGCAACACTTTCTGGGGAGGGAGATGGGAATTCTCCATGGCCTGATTAGGGTAGTGGGTGTGTACACTGGTTAAAATCATCAATCTATTCACTGAAATACGTGAATTTTACAGCAGATAAATGAACCAGGTGGGTTAAAGTTTTAAGCTACCTTCTCAGTAAGGTTTTCCCCTCTATTTAAAGCTGAATCCCACTACTAATTTTTAGTTTTCTCCCATATATATATATATATATATGTTTTCTCCCATTATATATATATATAATGAAACTATATATATATAGTTTTCTCCCATTATATATATATAATGGCCCTATATTTATATCATGATCTAACATACTGTATATTCTATTTGTGTTGCTTTATCCTCCCTTCTAGAACATAACTTCCACGTGGGCAGAGACTTTTGCCCATTTATTTCTTTTCTGTGAACAGTGCTAAGAACACCACTTGGCACAAGCCCTCTCTTCACTCACCATCTCCCAGAGTTTGCCCAAGTTCATGTCCACTGCCATCCAACCGTCTCACGTTATACACAATGTAATAAATGTTGAATGAATGGATGGATGGATGGATGGATGGATAAATGAGTGAATGAATTGACTTCCTCTACTGTTATCGAATGTAAAATTGAGTGGATAGGCTAAAATAAAGAAACACTGAAATATTATGAAGCTCAGGACACTATATTTTAGTCTAACTGCAAGTTAAAAGGCAAGACACCTGAGTAAAAAAAAAAAAAGTGACATGGACTAAATGTGTAAACAGTTGGCACAGCACGTGAGACACTTCAGGCTTTCGGGTGAACTATGGATGCTTACAATTAATATTTCCTCAGCTTTTTTTTTTTTGGTACTTTACCCACTAGAAAATAGAGGTATAACTTGGGAGTTAGGAAAATAACAGGGGGAAGTGGAGCTGAAGTTGGCAAGGGATAGATACAGATGAGTGGGTTGCTATTGATCTTCCCGAGACCTACCACCCGAAGCCCCCTTTTGTTCTTTTTAAAAATCAGTAAGAATAAACTCTCTTAAAACTGTGGACATTTTGCCTGTGGGCCTGACATATTTCTGGTTATAAAAAGTACAGATAAGCACTTGTGGGGGGCATAATATTAGAATATGAGAGTGGCCTCAGTTCTCAAGAGGTAGGCGCCTCATTCAGCATCACACTCCAGACAACTGAGAAAAATCCATCAGGTCCACCATATGGGAAGACAGGGGACTCATTCAGGGTAAAAGAATATTTGGAAGGGGCATGGGGTGAAGTATCCCACAGCGTCGTTCATGCTCCTGTCCTGAGAGTCACACCTGTTCAACGCAAAGAGCGAACTGGATTCCAAGCTTCAAGTAAGGGCATGTTTATTCCAGGTCATAGTTGATCAAGTGAGATTCCAACACCCAGAACCACTGGGATGGTTCTGAAGTATGCGCCCTCATCGGTACCTCCTCCAAGGCAAACGGCCGCCTCACGGTGACTTCTCCCACAGGGACCACATTCTAAGGGGTACTGTCCCCCGAGGTCCCCTCTCACCCGCCATCATGGTTATAGCTTCTCCAGCTCCAAAGTTCAGAAAGCAGGTACCTTTCTGTATTCTTGTTGTTCAATAATAACAACAGTCTTTTCCTTTTCATCCTTCTTTCTTCCCTGACGCCAATCCCCTACCCCCATTAGAGAATATTTACAGAAGCTGGAGATTAAGACTCAGGGATGGGGGAGAAGAAGGGAGAACTCATACTTTTCATTCCATGACCTTCTGACTGTCAGAGTTACAAATGCCAGGAGTCAGCTCTTCCAACGGAAACGAAAGGAATCCAGGAGGTTCTTGTAAAAGTACTTGCTGTTCAGTTGCTCGGTCATGTCTGACTATTTGCAGCCTCATGGCCTGCAGCAGGCCAGGCTTCCCTGTCCTTCACCATCTCCTGGAGTTTGCTCAAACTCGTGTCCATTGAGTAAAAGTAGAGAAGACATCAGAAAAGAAAGGCATGGTGTGGAAGATCTTGTTGTGAGACAGGGTGGTTGGAAAGGGGGCCTGGAAAGCGGGACCAGGGTGAGACTGGATGGAGAGGAGTGGGGATAGGATGAAATAACCTTGAAGATTCTCAGAGAAGAAAGAGGGACCAGAAGTCCTCCCTCCCCCACGCAGGGAATGTCTAAGATTTACCAGGGAGTTGCTGGGAGTGGGGGATGGGAGACGCGGAAGATGTGCTGATGGGTGCTTTGAACCAAGTGGAGAAAAGTTGGCTGGGGTAACGAGACACCATGACATTTATGACTTATTTCAACAGTATATAGTCTGGGACACTGTGAGGGAATTTTGGGGTTTCAGCTTATACTTGTGGTGTTACCTTGCTTATCTCCGTGTAGAGGTGGAGGAGATGGAAAAGTGAACTCCGAGGTAGCAGGTGTGAGTGTGTCTGTGTGTGTGAGTGTGTGTGCGCACTGTACTTGAACCAACTTTAGCTCTGCACGAGGAACCAGAGCTGCCTCCCCCCTGCCATCACGGCTTCATTGCCAGGGAACCTCAGACTGCCCAACCACACGAAGAGTGCCCTGAGCCCCCGTGCCGTGGCCCGAGTCTCCCAGCCAGCCGCCTTTCTGGAGGAGAGAGGATCTTCTTTTCAACCCCATGAACACTTGTAGAGTGTTCAAAGTACACAACATCACGAGCTGGTTGTAAATACCAGTATCTAGACGTCAGCAAAGCAGTGCTGGTGAAAGGTATCTTAGGCCAAGATCAAAAGGCCAGGTCAGTGTGACGGAAGAGGGTGTCGACAACCCTCAAGCCTGCCTCCTGCTCCAGCCCTGCAGCCCACAGGCCTTCTGCGTTCCTTAAACACCACTCTGCCCCTCTTCTCTTTGCCCCAAGGCTCTGACTCCTGGACTCCCACGTCCCAGCTCCTGAGACCTCTCTATCCGAAGGGTCTCTTATGCCACACTAGCCACTTGCGCTTCTCGATGGCACTTGGCACTCTCTGGTTACAGCCTAGTGTCTCTGCTTGCTTTCTTGGCTTCCTGTGTCCCCTCCACTGGAACAGAGAGCTTGTCCATCCTCTTCTGTACCAAGGACAGTCTGGCTCATGGAAGTTCTTAGTAAGCACTCATCGAATGAATAAACATGCCCGTGGATGTAGGGTTTGTGTCTTTTATGTTACATAGAAAGCAATTTTCTCCACTAGGTACTGATTCAGCAGTCTCTCCCCAGCCCTACCATTGTATACAATGATGAGAAGAAAGTGTTAGTCACTCAATCGTGTCCAACTCTTTGGGACCCCATGGACTGTAGCCCACCAAGTTCCTCTATCCATGGAATTCTTCAGGCAAGAAAACTGGAGTGGGTTGCCGTTTCCTTCTCTGGAGGATCTTGCCTATCCCAGGGATCAAACCAGTGTCTCCTGCCTTGCAGGCAGATTCTTTACCATCTGAGCCACCCGGGGAAGCCAAATACAATGATGAGGACGGTCCTCACCAGATCAGAGAACAGTGATAGGTGTTAGAGACCCACTCCAAAGAGCAATGCTCTTTAAGGAGGAAGCAGGTTTCTGTGGTTCATTTTTGCTGTGTGGTCAGGAGAAGGCTCAGAGGCCCCCAGGTGAGTTCAAAGGCCCCCTCTGTTTGCTGGGTGGAATAATTCTTACTATGAGGCGCACACTAGAATTCGCAGGCAGGGAGGGCTTGGCTCTGCCTTGTCTTTATCTCCAGACTTGGCGTGGACTCTTTCTGGGGAGGAGGGGAGGTTAGGGCTGGGGAGGGGAAGTTAGTGCTGGGGAGCGGATCCAGGCTGGCTATTGACTGAGCAGTCCCACTGCGCCCCACCCCTACCCTCCCACCCAGCCCTGCTCAGCTTTTCAAGGCTCCCTGACTGCCTTTGATCACTCAACCAGTAACTGCTGCAACTGCTGCGGCCTGAGTCTGTGTTCAGAGCCTCACGCAGAGAGGCTGTGAAAACCTCTTCTTTCTGTGGAGCCCAGACAGCCAGCTTCAGTCCAGGGCTACTGAGTCAGGGCCTCCAGGAAGCTGAGTTACGCAGGGTCAGCCAAACTTCCCTGTTGCCTCCACTCACATCAGCCTTTTCAGGCCCCAGCCCCTTCCCCTCCGCCCTTCATGGCCCCGCATTTAGGAAAAGGGGAGCCAGCCTGCGCTGCCCAGCCCCCAACCCACCTCTCTACCGATACAGCAGAACCAGGAAGTGAAGTGGGGTGAAGAGGGGCAGTGGGGGGGGGTGCTGTGGGAGGAGGGGGTGGTAAAGACTGGAGGCCCAGCCATGTCTTCCCTCTTTAAGAGCTGCAACTCTGGGCAAGTCACTTCTCTCCCAGCTCAATTTCTTTCCTTGCAAATCTGTGCTAAAAATCCTCAATATCTCCAGCTCAGAGTATCTCTACGTTCAAAAGAGGTGATGGGCAGTGTACAGACTTACCCAACCTTCTAAACTGAGATGTTCACAGTTCACAGTTCTTCAGGAGATAGTCTGGGCAATGAAAAACTAATTTACAAACGGCTCTTAATGGCCAATTAAAGGCATCCCGGCAGCTCAGCCAGTAAAGAATCTGCCTGCAAAGCAAGAGACCTGGGTTTGATCCCTGGGTCGGGAAGACTCCCCTGGAGAAGGGAATGGCAACCCACTCCAGTATTCTTGCCTGGAGAATCCCATGGACAGAGGGGCCTGGCAGGCTACAATCCATGGGGTCACAAGGAGTCAGATATGACTGAGCGACTAACACACACATTTAATAGCCAAACGTGACTTCAAGGATTACACCATCTGGGTAACATATTCCATTTCTGTCTGGTCTCTTCCGGGATGTCCAGCCTCAAGAAGAAAGCGTTTAAGGTGAGGATTTCAGGTGTCAGGCTGACCTCTAGAGGCAATGCCTTGAGGGAGAAGAGGCTTTGAAACACTCAGATCAGTTCTGACAGTTGTCCTTTTGACGCCTACATAAAGCCGACCTCCCTCCCCGCCAGCCCTTCCCAACCCCACAGCCACCAGAGGCTCATATAATCTGGACAGGCCACAGCGGGTTGAGACACCACTGCCACTGTTATACTGCTAGCTCTTGCCTTTATGTTTTTTCCTCTTGGTTCAGTTTTTCTTTTAAATACCTGGATTACAAGTTGCAGAGACCAGGCTGATGTGGGCAGCCCCAAACAGAAGAAGTCTTATCATCTGGCTTAGCAAGTTCCTGTCCTCTGCGCCTCACTGCAGGAGCAGAAATAGAGACTCATAGACTCTCAGAGGAGATGGGAAGTCAGAAGGAGGCAGGCCCGCCCGTCCTCAATGTTCCCAGCCAGTGAACGGGCTTACTGAGCACGCGCTCTGTACAAGAGGCTGTAGTAGGGGCTGGGGGGCATATGATCGAGATGCTGAGCAAGACCTCTCGATCGCTCGCCCTGAGAGAGGAAGGTGGGCAAGGACACAGGCGGTTGGGCTGCTCAGGTAAGCTGAATGGAGGTGTTCGCTTGGGGGATCGTGGAGAGGATGGGCTGTCGGCCAGGCCTGGGAGAATCAGAAGAGGCTTTGGGGTAGAGGAGGAGTTCTGAAGGAAGATGAGAGGGAGCCGGCAGAGGATCGCAGAGCTGGGCGAAAAGACGTTCCGGGGGGAGCTGACGGCACATGCAGGGCAGAGAGGCCAGGAAGGAAAAGAGGCAGGAAGGGAGCAGGGGAGACTGAGGGGTGGAGTGAGGGCTGAGGAGGCCCAGGGCCCGGCACGTGGCTGAGCTCAAGGTTAGGGTGACGGGAGACGAGGCGGGGCCGGAAGCCCGAGCCCGGTCGGGAGGGGCCTCTACCTTGAGAGGAATCAGGGCTTCCCCCCTACCGCAGACAACAACAAGGGTGGAGGGGACTCTGAAGGCTTTAAACAGCGCAGTGGTTAGGGAACGGTAGATAAACTGTTAGATCCCTTCGGTGGGCCCCTGGCAGACAGCAGAGGCAGGTCAGCTTGGTGGCACTAATTTGGGTCCACATGACTGAGAGATTCATTTATTTGTGAAACAAACACTCGTACAGCCTTCAGTTCAGTTCAGTTCAGTCGCTCAGTTGTGTCTCACTCTTTGCAACCCCGTGGACCGCAGCACACCAGGCCTCCGTGTTCATCACCAACTCCCAGAGTTTACCCAAACTCATGTCCATTGAGTCCGTGTTGCCATCCAACCATCTCATCCTCTGTCATCCCCTTCTCCTCCTGCCTTCAATCTTTCCCAGCATCAAGGTCTTTTCAAATGAGTCAGCTCTTTGCATCAGGTGGCCAAAGTATTGGAGTTTCAATTTCAACATCAGTCCTTAAACTAGTTTTTTATCCAAATGAAGGATATATTATGCAATTAAGTACAACATAAAATGGATCAAATGGAGTAAGATTAGGTTGATCAAGAAGAGGAAGGAAAAACCTGCTTAAGAAGACCCCAAACACTGCCTCGTTGTTGTTCAGTTGCTAAGTCATATCAGACTCTTTGTGACCCCATGGACTCCATGGACTGCAGCACACCAGGCTTCCCTGTCTTTCATTATCTCTCAGAGTTTGCTCAGATTCATGTCTAAAACATTATCTTACTGATGGGTAGAAGAAAGCAACTTTCTGTAAGAGTTGGAAAGGTCTTAGGTGTGTGTCTGGGTGGGAAGAGGTCTAGGAGGTCATGATTCAGATGCCTCTAGGTAGCTGGCATTTTTGTGCTGATTTGATTTAAGAGTTCAGTTTACAAAAGGATCAGGTTTACAGATTAAAAATTAGCCGCAGTACATCTTTACTCGTGGCTTAAGAGAAGACTAAAAGAATAAAACAATCAGCTGTGTCTGAACTTGCAGGCCAGCCTGAGAGGCTGTGTTTTGAACAAAACTGAGTTGGCCTGAGTATGAATTACAGAAGAAAGGAAGGAAGAAAATGAGCTCTAAGGCTATTTATGCCTTTTCTATGGGACACACTGAAGAAAAGATCAAGTCGCATGTCACAGACCCAGCTGGAAAACGCGGGGCCAGATGGGGCCGAAGGGGTGTGAGTCACCAGCTCCCGACTTTCAGGAGCTCTGGATTTCAGATCTCTGAACCCAGCAAAAGCTCATGATTCCAGTGGACCACACTACCCACCTCCCACCCCCTGCCTCCGTCCTTGGTTCTCAGGTTGCTTCAAGCTTCAGCCAAATATGTGTAGGTCTTAAACATTAGAATGGATGATCATGGCCTTGGACTCACACAGCCTGGTGTTTCAGGGCAAAATAGTACTTAGAGCTCAGCTGCGTGGGGGTGGAGGAGGAAAACAGGGTGCAGGCTGTTGAAGGCATGATCAGATGTGATGGGGGCGGGCATATGCCTACCACTGGCCAATCAGAACTCTCCATTGTCCTGGCTACAGTCCTGGCTTAGGAATGGGCACAAGACACACGTCAACCTGAGGAGGGTCAATCCAGGGACTTCTACACAAGCTATCGGCAATGAGATGCGGTCAGCCGGGTTGCTGAGAGAAGGCAGTCTGTGCCTGAAACTGCTGGGCGCATCCTGTTACCATGCTGGAAGAGCCAGCTTGAGTGAGTTCAGGGAGAGAGAGACTCAGTCCTGACGAGACTGAGCTTCTTGTATCCAGCTGCCACCAAAGCTCTTTCCTGTGGCAAGAGCCAATACCTTCCATCCTTTTATTTTCCTCAGCCGTGAGCGGTTAGGTTTCCTTTACCGGCAGCCTAAAGAATTCTGACTGATACACAGACCTCAGCAAGACCCAATAGGTCCACAGCAAATACCACAAAACTACACAGAAGCCAGACCAAACATTCTGTCTGTCAGCACGCGGCATATCACACCTGAGGGCTTGTAAAACAGAGCAGATGTAAGCAAAGGTGTGGTTACAAGAGTATTTTAGAGTATCTTAACACACAAAATGAGGGTAGTATTTCTTACATCCATCTGGAATTAGGGAATAAAGAGAAAGCTAACAAAAACAAAAACACAGTAATCTGGATCCTTGCAGTAAGATGGCATCATCACCACCACCACCACCATCATCCCATCCCAACGGCAAGAAGGGACAGTCCCGCCGGCCAGACCTGGACTAGCAGCCTAGATCAGAGACTAGACAAAACAGGGACTGTCCTTGTTTTAAAATTGGAAGTCCTACATTCTCAGCACTTCCTTAGCCCTTGGACGGTCAGTCACACCAAGGGGAGTACTAGGTTTTTATAGTCATAGCAGCTCCTGCGGGGCTGGGAGGGTGCCCAGTGATTTCTTCTGCTTCAGGCATCAGAGTTCCTCTTCTGTAAGTTTTAAAAGTTGGAGACTCATTGGGATAGGGAAACCTGCTCTCCAAGGGACCTCCCTCAAGAATTCAATGATTTTATTTATTTTTGTTACAGGGCTGGGCTGACAGGGAATCTTCATTTGCCATCAGCTACCTTCCGTAGCATCTTTGCAGACTGTAAGCTCAGTTGAGGGTCTAGTCCGATCTCCTTAATCTTTGTAATCATTATAACTCTCATCTCCCCCTAGGACTATACCCTTGGATCAATGTTTTATTGGCCTCAACAACAGTGACTTTTCTACCAACTTCCTAAAGCATATCATGTCCTGCACCCCTTCGAATGTCAGAGAGGTCTCTGCCAGCTAGCTCAGGAACACTGATGCTATCTGGGGACCTCAGCTGAGGACGCAGGCGGGAACAACAGGATTTCCTGCTCTCAGCTTTAGGGGCTTTGTGCTGAATACAATGAAGTATGCTGCTTCTCCCAGGGCCTCTAGTCACGCTCACTGGACTTTCAAAGACTCCATTCTATAATGCTGGTTGATTTATTTTTCACCCATTGACTCCTTCTCCTCACATTTAAGTTTTAAAATTGACTTGCTAAGACGTTGTTCGGCTGCCCTGTCATGTCCGACTCTTTGCGACCCCATGGACTGTAGCCCACCAGGCTCCTCCGCCCATGGGATTTCCCAGGCAAGAATGCTGGAGTGGGTTGCTATTTCCTTCTCCAAGGGGATCTTCCCGACCTAGGGATTGGAACCCACGTCTCCTGCACTGGCAAGTGGATTCTATAGCTTTTCATTTCTGTGGGTAAACTTGTCATTACCCGCCCTGGAAGCCTCAGAATGAATGATTCCAGTCCCTGCTGGGGCTGTGTGGGTCCCTAATCATCCCACATCCGCTGGCCTGTTGGTTCTCTGTTGGTGCCGCATAGTGGTGAACACCTTGCCACTGTCTTCCTACACATCTTCATTGGTGCAAGAATTGTTTCGTGGACTACAGAGATCTATGCGTGGCTGCAACCCGACCTAGACCCAGACACACCCCCAAACAAAGTTAGAGAGAAGAGAAAAACTCTCCATTTGGAGAATCAAGTTACTTTAGGAGGAAAATGGGTATTTCTCTTATAGATGTGTGTGTGTGTGTGTGTGTGTGTGTGTGTGTGTGTGTGTAAAATCCAATGTGACCCTGGTACATGGCAGGAAGAAGTTACTCTGAACAACAGCAGAGGACCTATTAAAGGAACACTTAAAGGAGACTGCGTAGGAAAAAAATAAAGTCCGAATGAACGATGCCGTGCTGGCTTTCTTCCCTTTTCGTCTTTCTCTTTTTGTGTCTCCCTCTTTTGCATGTTCTGCCTCGTGCTTCTCTTGTGCAAGTCAAGCCTTTCACTAGCAGGCTTGGGCCCAGCTACAAGCAGCCAGAGCCACAGTCAATACTTTGCCTTCCATATTCTATGAGTTTCACTTAATTTTCCAGGTTCCATTATTCATTCCTCAAATTATAACATTAAACAATCCCAGCCACATTGTTCTTTTACTTTAGTTCCCTTCTCATCTTGCCTTTCTCACTGGAGGATAGGATTTGTGTAGGTGTAAAAATCTGGCCCTGGGTTGACTACAGTCATCCAGGAAATACCCACCTACACATGTGAGATAAGTCATAAGTCACCATGCCCAGAGGTGAATCTCTTATTAGGTGGCAATATATTAGGAATTGAATGTTAAAGAATGAAAAAGAAATGCAAAGGGGCAAAATGGTTGTCTGAGGAGGCCTTACAAATAGCTGAAAAAAGAAGAGAAGCGTAAGGCAAAGGAGAAAAGGAAAGGTATACCCATTTGAATGCAGAGTTCCAAAGAATAGCAAGGAGAGATAAGAAAGCCTTCCTCAGTGATCAATGCAAAGAAATAGCGGAAAACAATAGAATGGGAAAGACTAGCGATCTCTTCAAGAAAGTAGAGCTACCAAGGGAACACTTCATGCAAAAGTGGGCACAGTAAATGACAGAAGCAGAAGATATCAAGAAGAGGTGGCAAGAATACACAGAAGAACTATACAAAAAAGATCTTCAGGACCCAGATAACCACAATGGTGTGATCACTCACCTAGAGCCAGACATCCTGGAATGCAAAGTCAAGTGGGCCTTAGGAAGCATCACTACGAACAAAGCTAGTAGAGGTGATGGAATTCCAGTTGAGCTATTTCACATCCTAAAAGATGATGCTATGAAAGTGCTGCACTCAATATGTTAGCAAATTTGGAAAACTCAGCAGTGGCCACAGGACTGGAAAAGGTAAATTTTCATTCCAATTCCAAAGAAAGGCAATACCAAAGAATATTCAAACTATCACACAATTGTACTCATCTCACACAATAGCAAAGTAATGCTCAAAATTTCCAAGTCAGATTTCAATAGTACGTGAAATGTGAACTTCCAGATGTTCAACTTGGATTTAGAAATGGCACAAGAACCAGAAGTCAAATTGCCAACATCCGTTGAAAAAGCAAGAGATCATTGGAAAAGCAAGAGAATTCTAGAAAAACATCTGCTTTATTGACTATGCCAAAGACTTTGACTGTGTGGATCACAACAAACTGTGGGAAATTCTTCAAGAGATGGGAATACCAGACCACCTGACCTGCCTCTTGAGAAATCTGTATACAGGTCAAGAAGCAATAGTTAGAAACAGGTCAAGAAGCAAGCACAGACTGGTTCCAAATTGGGAAAGGAGTACGTCAAGGCTGTATATTGTCACCCCGCTTATTTAACTTATACGCAGAGTCCGTGGGCTGGATGCAGCACAAGCTGGAATAAGGACTGCCCAGAGAAATATCAGTAACCTCAGATATGCAGAGGACACCACCTTTATGGCAGAAAGTGAAGAAGAACTAAAGAGCTTCTTGATGAAAGTGAAAGAGGAGAGTGAAAAAGACGGCTTAAAACTCAACAGTCAAAAAACATGAGTTTGTTCGAGCTCTGGGAGTTGGTGACGGACAGGGAACCCTGGCGTGCTGCAGTCCAGGGGTCACAAAGAGTTCGCCATGACTGAGCGACTGAACTGAACTGATATTAGGAATTGAATGTTAAAGGAATAGGCCTTTATTAACCATTTGCCATGTGGAAATTTTACATGCGGCTCTATGGGGGACAAAATGGCTAGGAAGTTTACAAAAATTTCATTTATTGGAAGAGGCACATGCGTAACAATGAACTATGTTAAATGTCGAAATAAATTATTGCTCCTAGACTCTTCATTTCATCATACTGTGTGGCCATACTGCAATCCCCAGGGATAATACGTACTTTTAACTTAAATTTCTTTCCTTGTAAAGTTTCTCTCTTAGAATTGAACTATTGAGGCAATATTCAAAGTATTCTGTTAGCCCTGTCCCATTTCTAAATCTTTTTTTTTTAATTAAAAGATTCCCCTCAATGGGATTCCCTCTCAATTGCAGTCAAGGGCTACAATTCACTACAAGGATTTCTTTGGTTGAGCTTAATAAGACTGGGCCACAGTTGTCTACTGTACCTTTGCATCTGGCTGAAAAATGCATCTACTACCCACTCCATGGACATAGCCCAAGACATAAAATCCTGGTGAAAGTTGAGCTGGAGTTGCAGTTGTCTTGTTGCTAAGTCATGTCTGACTCTTTTTCGACCCCATGGACTGTGCCCACCATACTCCTCTGTCCGTGGCAAGAATACTGGATTGGGTTGCCATTTCCTTTTCCAGGGGATCATCCCAATCGAGGGATTGAACCCGTGTCTTCTGCATTGGAAGTGCAGAGTTTTGACCACTGGACCACCAGGGTAGTCCCACCAGCATTCTAAACCCAGTGGGGTTTTTTTCCATTTAATAATTATGGCTAAAAACTTTTTCAGGGCTTCCTAAGTATAAAGCACTATTGTAAGCAGTACTACTTACTATATACTTATCTACTGCTTCAGTTCAGTTCAGTTCAGCCACTCAGTCCTGTCCAACTCTGCAACCCCATGAATTGCAGCATGCCAGGCCTCCCTGTCCATCATCAACTCCTGGAGTCCACCCAAACTCATGTCCATTGAGCCGGTTATGCCATCCAGCCACCTCATCCTCTGTCAACCCCTTCTCCTCCTGCCCCCAATCCCTCTCAGCATCAGAGTCTTTTCCATTGAGTCAACTCTTCCCATGAGGTGGCCAAAGTACTGAAGTTTAAGCTTCAGTATCATTCTTTCCAATGAACACCCAGGGCTGATCTCCTTTAGGATGGACTGGTTGGACCTCCTTGCAGTCCAAGGGACTCTCAAGAGTCTTCTCCAACACCACAGTTCAATTCTTTGGTGCTCAGCTTTCTTCACAGTCCAACTCTCACATCCATACATGACCACAGGAAAAACCATAGCCTTGACCAGACAGACCTTTGTTGGCAAAGTAATGTCTCTGCTTTTGAATATGCTATCTAGGTTGGTCATAACTTTTCTTCCAAGGAGTAAGCGTCTTTTAATTTCATGGCTGCAGTCACAATCTGCAGAGATTTTGGAGCCCCCAAAATAAAGTCTGACACTGTTTCCACTGTTTCCCTATCTATTTCCCATGAAGTGATGGAACCAGATGCCATGATCTTCATTTTCTGAATGTTGAACTTTAAGCCAACTTTCTCACTCTCCTCTTTCACTTTCATCAAGAGGCTTTTTAGTTCCTCTTCACTTTCTGCCATAGGGTGGTGTCATCTGCATATCTGAGGTGATTGATATTTTTCCTGGCAATCCTGAGTCCAGCTTGTGCTTCTTCCAGCCCAGCACTTCTCATGATGTACTCTGCATAGAAGTTAAATAAGCAGGTTGACCATATACAGCCTTGACGTACTCCTTTCCCAATTTGGAACCAGTCTGTTGTTCCATGTCCAGTTCTAACTGTTGCTTCCTGACCTGCATATAGGTTTCTCAAGAGGCAGGTCAGGTGGTCTGGTATTCCCATCTCTTGAAGAATTTCCCACAATTTATTGTGATCCACACAGTCAAAGGCTTTGGCATAGTCAAAAAGCAGAAATAGATGTTTTTCTGGAAGTCTCCTGCTTTTTCCATGATGCAGTGGATGTTGGCAATTTGATCTCTGGTTCCTCTGTCTTTTCTAAAACCAGCTGGAACATCTGGAAGTTCACGGTTCACGTAGTGCTGAAGCCTGGCTTACTATAATTCTGGAGCCTCCACAGGGGCTAGAAGCAAGGGCTCTGGAACCAGCCTGCTTGGGTCCAAATCCCAGTTGAGTCACGTGCCCGCTATGTGACCAGTAGGTAAATATATAGTAAGCAGCAGGTATATGTTGTGCTAACTCAGTGGTATCCAAGTCTTTGCAATCTTATGGACGGTAGCCCACCAGACTCCTCTGTCCATGGGATTCTCCAGGCAAGAATACTGGAATGGATATATATTACTTCATCTAATTTCACAATAATCCAATGAGGTGATGTACAAAAAAGAGTTAACGTAGCAGGCCTGAGGTTGCTATCCTTAAAAAGACTTGCTTGCAAGGCTGACCATTAGCAGCATCTTGGAACTTGGATTTCAAGAAGGTTCCTATCATTCCGAGAATTATTCACTGCACGTAACTGTACAAACGTGGGGTTTATGCTGCTCCCTCCTGGGAATCTTGACTTTTGATACGTCACACAGAGGGTGCCCAAGCGACCAGTGCTCTAGCCCCGAGTCTCCAAGGAGCTTCCTGGTAGACAGCACTTCACACCTCCCATAACTCGAGTTAAGCATGTCCTACGTGACCCCACTGAGAGATGAACCTTGGTAGTTTTCGCCTGATTTCCTCTGGGCTTTGCCCTATTTGTTTTCCTTTTGCTGAGGTTGATTTGTATGTATTTGATGTAATAGTTGGGCTTCCCAGGTGGTGCTAGTGGTAAAGAACCTGCCTGCCAATTCAGGAGACTCGGGTTGGATCTCTGGGTCAGGGAGATCCCCTGGAAGAGGGGATAGCAACCCATTCCAGTATTGTTGCCTGGAGAATCCCGTGGATAGGTGTAACAGATCTTAGTATGGTTATATGCTGAGTCCTTTGAGTCCTCCTAGTGAGACAGCAAACCCACGGGTGGGCTTGGGGACCCTGACACAGGTGTGTGACATTATCACTACTTTAATTTTGAAGGTGAGGAAGCTGATTCATGGAGAGGTTAAGTAACTACCCCAAGGTCACATAGCAGGCACATGGATTTGGACCCAGGTAAGCTGGTTCCAGAGCCCTTGCTTCTAACCCCTGTGGAAGCTCCAGAATCACAGTAATAATGCCTCCTTCATTGGGAGATTGTGAGTTAAAGGGGGAGTGTTTGCTCAGAATATACTAAATGCTCAATAAAACTACTATTGTTTTATTATGCATCAGCCACCCATCCTTTCCACCGTGCTCATTAGGAAATCTACCATACATTTCCTGCAGCTCAGTGACAAATAGAATGTCTTCAAGAAGCTGAAACATCTAGGAGGAAGGCAAAGGGAGGGGAATGATACGGAACTCATCCTACTATTTTAACAATATTTATTATAACATTTTTGGCTGACAGCTAACTGGAGCCTCGACTCTTTCCTTTTTCTTCACCTCTTCCATGGTCTCGTGGCCACTGGAGACTGGACACTGTGGTATTGGTGATGGAGTCAGTACAGCAGGCTGAGCGTTCAGAAGAACTAGGGCAGAAGCTGGACAGGAAGGGGTGATTTCACCCCCTTTCATTATGGTGACCAGAGTTTCTATCACTTGTTCTCTAGACGGAACACACTGTCTAAAAACAGAATACTTAGCATTCTGTTTGCTGAAATGATTTCCCAATCACCCTTACCCCTTCCTACTTTTCAGACCTTCTAATGAATGCAGAAACATCCTGTTTTTTTCCACTGAGGAAACTAAATGACCCCAGCATTCCGCAGACATGCTTGCACTTCTTTCAAAGGAAAACAACCTTCATGTTTTTCTGGCCAGGCCACACAGAACTTCCCATCCCAGGGATCGAACCCATGCCCCTTGCTCTGGAAATGTGAAGTCTTAACCATGGGACCTCCAGGGAAATCCAGAGAAAAACAACTTTCTTCTAAATGCCTGTTTTCTATGTGTCAAAACAAACGTGTGGCAAGTTGCTATGATGCTTCAGTTGATGGATCAAGATGCTCTAGTTAGAGATGGGGCTGGGTAAGCAGAGCACATATATATATGTATAGTAGAATTTAGAGGGTAAAGGAAGCTGTCCTTGTTTTAAAACCTTATCTCTATCTACTCCCCCAGACCCCCCTTACTAGAGAAGCAAGTTTCTCATTTCATAGCAAGGAATATGACTTAAAATGGAACTACAGGAGAGTAACGGCTTGACATCCCACCAATTAAAACCAATGAGATCAAATCTTTCCCAATGAGCACATTTTGATAAAAGTCAAATTGGAAGGAGCCCATGGATATTAGGCATATGGAAAGAGGACTTGATCATAACAAGCACCAGAAAAAGGAAATGGAATTTAAGAATCAAAGCTGGTGGTACTCAAGGATCACTTCATAAATAGGGTAGATTTTTCTACAGGAAAGCTTGGCTCTTCAAGACTAGCACTTTATAAGCAACAAGGGAAAGATGGGAATAAAATGAAAACCCTCCCATCTTTAAATAAATGCATTTTCCTCTAAGAAAAATCAGTGTCTTCACACCAAAGGCATCTACGCTGTAAGGATCCACTGCAAGGAGTTGCTTAGTCATTAGATGAACATCTTTATGCAAATACCTTATTTGAAAGACTGGGGTTTCAGTTTTAGCAGTTTTCAAATGATCACTTGCCTGACTTCACATAAGTCACGTCATATCACGTTGGTCTCCTCAGTTTCATTTTCTGTTGAGTGGAGGATATAATAAGGCTCCCCAGGACTGCTGTGAACATTGAATAAGCTGATGTGGCTCGATGCTCTGATGGGATTCTAAGTTAGCGCCTTACTGTTGGCCTCCCCGGTGGCTCAGTGGTAAAGAATCCGCCTGCCAGTGCTGGAGGCACAGGCTTAGTCCTTGGGTCGGGGAGATCCCTCGGAGAAGGAAAAGGCAACCTGCTTCAGTATTCTTGCCTGGAGAATCCCATGGACAGCAGGGCTTGGCGGGCTACAGTCCATGGGGTTGCAAAGGGTCAGACATGATGGCACACATCTAAATGTTTGTTAGCTATTAACATTCTGATCCAGCGATGTTACCCAGCACCAAGATTAAAGAGGAAAATCACAAACATGAAACAAAACCCTAGTTTTCACCACGTTGTACGTCAGGACAGGAGGGTTACCTCAAGAGGAGAAACTTACAGAGCGAAAGGTAAGAGGTGTTGCAATAAACTCAGGGCGTGATGGTCAGAATGTCAGCCGTTCTCCACTGCAGCCACCTTAATCCTTCCTCCTGGGTTTGTCTGGCTGAAATCACACACACAGTGGTCTAAACAGGCGATGGCATCAATTAAGATTTAGGTCAGAGCCTCTGAAGTAGCCAGTGATTTAGGTTCTGGGATTAAGGAAGACAAAGTCTTACCAATGGCTGGATAAGAATAACATTCCTCTCTACTGTGATCATCCTACAGCAAGGAAATGTTTGAAATTCAGGCAGCTTAGCATGGTGTGCCTGCTAAAGTTATTAGATGGTTGAACTTTTGAAAAACACAGCAGCACAAATATGTTTTATCAATCTCTCCTGTTGGTAAGAATCTTGGAGAAAGCAGATTGGCCTCATCCCCCGGTGCAGTTCGCTCTAAAATCGATCCTTATTCTAAAGGACTCACCCTGCCCTGCTGTATTCCCATCTGTCTGCCTGGAGTACCCTCTCCCATCCCCATCATTCAAATACCCTGTGTTTTCTTCCCAAGTGCTGAGGACCATCCTTAGGCTCAAAGAAAGCTGCAAATTAGCAAATCTCTCAGCTTTTTTTCTAAGGAACTTATTTTTCAGTGGAAATTTTTGTAATGTTCCTGTCTGATTTTTTTTTTTAACTCTTCCCTGAAGACAAAGCTCCTCAGCTCTGTCCTTGGCAATGCGATTTTAAGGGTGAATAATACCCTTTGGGACCAACTAATTACCATAGTTACTTCAATTTAGCTCCGAGCTGTTTTGGCACCTTCCAAACAGCATCCCTTGCAAATTAAGCCTGCTGAACTCTGACACGTCTGGCTTTCCTGTCTGAACAATCAGAGATACACATGGCAGGATCTTGGCTCTCACAGGGCTGTGTGGTCAGGGGTAACGAGCACAAGCCTCAGTGTTTCGGGGCTGCTCCTGCTTAGTCGCGTCAGTCGTGTCCAGCTCTTTGCGACCCCACGGACCATAGCCCACCAGGCTCCTCTGTGCATGGGATTCTCCAGGCAAGAATACTAGAGTGGGTTGCCATGCCCTCCTCCAGGGGATCTTGTCAACCCAGGGATCGAACCCGAGTCTCCTGCATAGCAGGTGGATTCTTTACCACTAAGCCACCAGGGAAGCCCCCGTGTTTCAGGGACCCGTTGCATTTCTTTTTTGGAGGATGGTGATCACGTGTTTGCCAAGGTCACTTTGTTCAGTGACCAAGAGGCTGCTTAGAACTTACTGGGGAGAATAAGACATCTGCTTCTCCTGTCTCCCCTGGGCCCAGGTGGCTGTTTGCAAATTTAGAATGAGAGAGAAGGAAAGGATTACCAGAAATCCAAACAGATGGGGGAAGGCATTGAACGTAAGAGGCAAACGAGGATGATTTAACTTACAGATAAACGTAATTTAATCTGTCAACTATATTTATTCCTGTGAGTCCTCATTAACACAGAAAATCAAGAGTTGTCTATGCTTTAAAGGTAATACAGGGACTTGTCTGGTGGACCAGTGGTTAGGACCCTGAGCTTTCACTGCTGAGGGTGCAGGTTCAATCCCTGGTCAGGGAGCTAAGATCTTGCAAGCTCTAATGTATGACCAAAAAAAAAAAAAAACCACAAGTTTTTTTTCTGTTTATTAATGATGAGAAAACAATTCTAATACTTGGGTACCTTACAAACCAACACAAATGAAACAAATGATCCCAAGAATTTTCTGACTTTTAACTCACTTGAAAAGAAGATCCATGCTGGTGGGGACCATTGTAGGGACTCCATTAGTAAGGACTCCATTAGTGTTTGCTGATACGCAGATTGGTCAACATGATCACAAAGGAAAGCTAACTTTAAAAAATCCTTCCTAAATTTCCTTTTGATACTTGTACCTCTGTAATCCAGTTATCACCCAGGTAATGAAACGTATATGATTTTGACTTTCTTTACGGAGGTTGAGCTGAATTTAATTGGATTGACTCATTCATCCTAGAAGACTTGTCTCTCTAAATATATATCTCCATATTCTCCTCTTACGGAACGCTCTTTTCTTGTCAAATCCCACTCATTCTTTAGATTCCTTCTTTTAAAAAGCTTATTCTGTCTCCCCCTCTTCCTCTTATCAGCTAACAAATATCAAGCATTAAATGTGTCAAATAACTGCTTTAGGGATTTGGTGTATGTTGATTTACGGAACACTCAAAACCAGGTATTGACTCATAACTTTCACAACCACCCAGTGAGGCAGGACTGTTATTACCTCCTTGCTGCAGATGAGAAATTGAGAAACAGAACGGTAAAGTAACGCTCAGGAGCAGACAGCAGCTGGCTGCTGGAGGAGGGCTTCTAACCCCGGAGGCTGGCTCCAGAGCTGTCTTCGTAAGCACTCTACCAGCTCCTCCAGCCAGCCCAGGAACACTAACCCTGACACTAGCTACTGACCTCAACGTCTACACTCTGTGGATGGGTGAGCGCACTGTCTCCCAGCGTTCCGTTTCTCCTGCACATTTCCCTCTAGAGACACAGGTGCTGAGAGAACGCCGCACTTGCTAGAGCCCATCTGTGATGGTACAGGCTCGCAACCATGCTTTTAGGGGAAAATTCTTCCCATGGTGATGCTCAGCCACTGATAGTATCACTTCCTCTAAATGTTTCCACTCCTTACGGGCGAAGCTGTGGGTGGGGAATTTCAGAGTCATGGAAATAGCCAAAAGGTTATGAGAGGTTCACGGACATGGTACCATTCGATGACTATGTGCTAAACAGTCCCATATACTCTAAGGAAAAGATGAATCTAAAAATACAATAGTGGGAAGGCTCCGGGGGAGTTTTGTATGAAAAGTGGGCTCTTCAGGATCTAGCAGAGTGGTTAGGACTCATCGTGGCCGTTTGCTGATTTTGGCAAAGTGTTCTTTTGAAAACTAAGTTCACGCAGACCCTTGCACCCAGGGTTTCTGCGGTAGGGGAAGTGGACAGTGAGAGTGAGAGGTTCCCTGAACGTGCCCACAGTCAGGACAGTTCTCCTTCCAGGAGGCAGGTCTATTTCCTCTTGCCCTCTGGGGGCGTGAGCGCAGTTGTTCAGTCGCATCCGACTGGCCAGTCATTTTTATTTCTCCTTTCCTTTCATTTAAGGACCCTTTCCTCCTTTGATGTTTTTTTTTCCTTCTGGCTTTTAGGTGCCTAGTTCGTTCACCTGTTACCCCCAGTTAAAACCAGTTTCTAACATAAGGCAAAGACGCTTCACGCCTCTGCTGGTAGGGTTTTGTACATGAGAGAGGGAGAAATTTGGGAGGCATTATGCCTTCCTGCAATCATTCTTGAACCTTCATCTAGGACAGTCCTTGACTTAGGATTCTCAACTGATAGAGATGATAAGTAGACTGTCACATGTTTACACAACAGAATGCACTAGAGCCATGAAAATGAGTCATCAGCATCTATCCGTATCCACATCGATAACCCTCCAAAAGGACACAGAGTCAGTCTGGAGTCACAGAGTCAGTTATGGAGGAATGTATATGGTATGATTACATGTGTTTAAGTTCCCAAACAGGCAAAAATAAACTGCATATACACATAAACTGCATATAAATTAAGTATATTGCCTATACATGTATATATATAGGCACATGAGGCCAGTCTAAAAAGAAAAATAATGGAGTGTAATTAATACAAAATTTAAGACAGCATTTCCCTTCAAGTGTTGGAAGGTGGGCACTGGGTACACATGTATTTTTTTCTTCTACTATTATTTAGAATGTACGTGCACATCACATATAGTTAGTTCTTTGTAGCATGAAATGTTTCACGTATTTTAAAATTTTTCTCAAATGAAATGGATCTGGATTGCAGCTGCTGATGCTAAGTCACTTCAGTCATGTCTGAATCTATGCGGCCCCACAGACGGCAGCCCACCAGGCTCCCCCGTCCCTGGGATTCTCCAGGCAAGAACACTGGAGTGGGTTGCCATTTCCTTCTCCAATGCAGGAA